>SNQJ01S0184038.1:0-18917 GCA_010110895.2 Picea sitchensis | reverse complement strand
GAATTTTTCTGGAACTACTGAAGTATGTTCCATTCATCAAAGACGAGGCTGTCAAGATTCAGAGATATCTGAGTGGACTGCCACTTTCCATGGGTGACAAGATTCAGTATGACAATCCTAAGACCATGGAAGAAACCATAAGAAGGGAGAAATGCTTGTATGAACAACAAGGAGAAAGGCCTATCCTTTGGAAGGCTTGGAATGATCAGAGGAATTTTAAGAAGGAACAAAGGTAGAAGGGAAACAAGATTTCCTTTTTCAGAAATAGTCTTCAGTGACAGCCATGATTTAGATAGCCAAGAATGACCAAAGAGGGAGCACAAAGACTGAGACAGACACCCATTCAATGTTGGGGCTGTAAAGGAAACCACAAGTACAGATATTGTCCCCATAAAAATGGCAAGGCGAGAACTGTCCATACTGTTCAGCAAGTTGAAACAGTGGAGGATATGCACAACAAAATGCCAAGGATCTATGCAGCCTTGGACAAGAAGCAAGTAGAATTTCAATCACACATGATTGAAGTGGAAGGTACGATTAACAACTGACCACTTATTATTAATTGATTCAGGGGCTAGCCATAGTTATGTAGATCCTAGGGTGGTGGAAAGTTTGCGTTTAACAAGAAGCAAACATGAAAAGTCTTGGCTAGTGCAGTTAGCCATAGGAACCAAAAGGAAGGTCACTGAATTGGTTAAGTCCTGTTCAGTGGACATGAAAGGAATGAGCACCAGGGATGAATTGAATATTTTGCCTTTAGGCTCTTACGACTGCTTAATTGGGATGGATTGGTTGGACTAGCACCATGCCCTTCTGGATTGCCGTAACAAGAGGTTTACATGCCTGGATGAAGAGGGAAATCATGTAATAGTCTAAGGAATTCCCAGAGCCATGGCTATTAGAGAAATATCAGCCATGCAGCTAAAGAAATGTTACAGGAAAGGCTGTCAGTTTTTTGCAGCCCGTGTGGGAGAAGCATGCAGTGATGCAGTCTCGAAGCTGGAAGACCATGAGGTACTCACAGAGTTCAAGGATGTATTTTAGGAGGTACCTGGACTACCTCCGAAGAGGGAGATCGATTTTTCTATAAATTTGATGCCAACAACACCTCCAGTTTCAAAAGCTCCTTATAGAATGAGTACGCCAGAGCTGAAAGAGTTGCAATTGCAGCTCGAAGAGCTATTAAAGAAGGGGTACATTCTCCCCAGCGTGTCACCTTGGGGAGCCCCGGTCCTATTCGTGAAGAATAAAGATGGGATGTTGAGGCTGTGCATTGATTTTCGGTAGTTGAATAAGGTAACTGTCAAGAACAAATATCCTCTGCCAAGGATCGATGATCTTTTTGATCAGTTGAAGGATGCGAAAATATTTTCGAAGATAGATCTCAGATCTGGATATCACCAGGTGAGAATAAAGGACGAGGACATCAGCAAGACCGCCTTTAGAATAAGGTACGGTCATTACAAGTTCACGGTGGTGCCGTTTGGACTATCAAACACATCTGTTGTTTTCATGTGCTTAATGAATGGTGTGTTCTGGGACTATTTGGACAAGTTTGTCATAGTCTTCTTGGATGACATCTTGGTGTATTCCAAGTCAGAGGAAGAACATGAGCAACACCTAAGAATGGTGCTGCAAGTGTTGAGAGAACACGAGTTGTACACCAAGCTGAGCAAGTGCTCATTTTATCAAAGGAAGATTCATTACTTGGGGCACATTATATCAGAAGAAGGGATCATTGTGGATCCTGAAAAGGTTGAGGCCATTAGAGAATGGTCAGTGCCAAGGAATGTGGTGGAGGTTAGATCTTTTATGGGTCTGGCAGGCTACTACATAAGGTTTATAGCCATATTCTCAAAGATAGCTCACCCTGTCACTTCCTTGCAGAGGAAGGAGAAGAAGTTTCAGTGGACTAAAGAGTGTGAGAGTAGTTTCTAGCGATTGAAGCAGCTGTTAACCAACGCTCCAATCCTGAAGATTGTAGTTCCGAACATGGATTTCATGGTGTGCACAAATGTGTGTAAGGAGGGGTTGGGTGGAGTTCTCAGCCAAGAGGGATTTGTAATATGTTATGAGTCCCGAAAGCTGAAAGAGCATGAGAGGAATTATGCCACTCACAATTTAGAGCCGGCAACAATTGTCCACGCATTGAGGAAATGGAGACATTACCTCATGGGAAGGAGATTCGAATTGAGAATAGACCACAAAAGTCTGAAGTATTTATTTGATCAGCCGAATTTAAATGCCAGGAAAACCAGATGGCTGGAGTTTCTGTGTGAATATGACTTTGATGTGGTGGAGGTTAGATCTTTTATGGTCCCAAGGTGCTACTACATAAGGTTTATAGCCATATTCTCAAAGATAGCTCACCCTCACAATTTCGCGCAGGGAAGGAGAAGGTGTTTCGGAAGGACTAAAGAGGAGAGTAGTTTCTAGCGCATTGAAGCAAATTGTTAACCAACGCCTCCAACTCAAGATTGTATATCCAAATGAATTTTTTGTGGTGTGCACAGATGCGTGTGAGGATGGGCTGGGAGGAGTTCTCACCAAGAGGGATTTGTAATATGTTATGAGTCCCGAAGTCAAAGAGCATGAGGAATTATGCTACCAGCCAATTTAGAGCTGGCAACAATTGTTCACGCATTGAGGAAATGGAGACATTACCCCATGGAAGGATTCGAATTGAGAATAGACCACAAAAGTCTGAAATATTTATTCGATCAGTCAATTTAAATGCTGGAAAACCAGATGGCTGGAGTTTTTTTTTGTGAATATGACTTTGATATCACATATATCAAAGGAAAGAAAATATATGGTCATTGCTCTCAACATAAGAGTGCATGAAATTCACGCTACATCCATTAGCATGTACGTGACCGAAGATTACCGATAATTTTGGAAGCCGCAAATGTTGACTTGCGTTATTGTGAGGTCCGGGTAGCAAAGCTGCTAATAGTGTGTGAGACCATTGCACGAGGGAAGTTACACCTGGGAACCGATGGATTTCTTTATGAAAACAGAGTGTATGTACCCAATGTTCGAGAATCGTCAAAAATTCCAAAAGAAATGCATAACGGGTTTGCGTCGGACATCCCGGATATCGTAAGATCAGGCGCAGTCAAAAGCCATTACTTTTAGATGGGTTTAAAGAGGGAGATCGCTGAATACATAGACAAATATATGGAATGCCAGAAAGTTAAAAAAAAACATAGGCACTCAACAAGATTGCTGCAACCTTTACCCATTCCCGAGTGGAAATGGGAAGTGGTGACAATGGATTTAATCACAAGATTGCCCGTAACAAGTAAGCAACATGGGATTCAATTATTGGTGGTGGTGGACAAGCTTACAAAGTCTACACATTTCATTCCAGTGAAAATAAATCATAAGGAAACAAATATTGCAGATATTTAAATGAAGGAAGTTGCCAGGATACATGGAGTGTGTAAATAAATTGTTTCAGACAAAGATCCTAATTTTACTTCGAATTTTTGGAAAGGACCGTTCAAAGGATCTGAATGAATATGAACTTTAGTACAACGTATCATCCTCGAAGTCCCATTTATAGAGAGGGGAAACAGAGTAATAGAAGATACGTCGAATGTACGTGATGGATAAACCATCATGATGGGAAGACTACCGCATTTGGTAGAATTCACCCACAATAATGGGTATCATACACGTTGAAGATGAGCTCCATTTGAAGCACTTTATGGAAGAAAGGAAATGATCTAAAGGAGTCAGATAATCCAGCTGATGAGCGTAAAGAGTTAAATTCGTTACTAAAGGAGATGGAAGATAAAATGATAAGAATTAAACATAATCTAAAAAAACTGCCCAGGACAGGCAAAAAAAAAGTTACGCTGATAGTAAAAAAAACCATAGAGAATTCAAAGTAGGTGAACATGTTTTTTCTAAAAGTAAAATCCAACAGAAGTTCCCTAAAACTGGGAAGTTGCACCAAGTTGGAAGCAAGATTTGTGGGCCATTTGAAATACTAAAAAGGATTGGGCCTATTGCATACATTCTTAATACCCGCATCTATGACCTGTATTATTAATGTGTTTCCAAGGGTTTCACCGCTTAAGAAATATATATATCGTATGTTAATCGCGTTATCGCATTGAATGTGATTCGTGTGGACGAAGGTGTCCTAATGGCGCATCCCGTGGCGCATATTGACAGAAGCAAACAGCCTGAATCGAAAGCTATAGAGCTTGTAAAGGTCCAGTGGACCTGGTATGGTCCCGAGGATCGCATATAGGGAGCGAAGATGTTATAAGGGCAAAGTAAGATCTTTGAAAAAATTCCCAAAAGTTTGCGAGATTACATAAGATTGCAATCGAGGACAAGCATAACATATGGGATTGTAGTGTGCCCAAGGTCGAGCCCTTTATAAATATGATATATGAAAATGAATTGTAAATGTGTTATAGGTTGGTGAGCCAGTTTGTATAAGCCGGTAGGATTATGTGATTGTTAGGCCGTAGAGCCTAAGGGTTGGAGGCCAAGGCCCTCATTTTTGTACCCGTAATCATGCGTAACATTAATAAAATTGTAAACCTTGTCACAAGTGCACTCAATTAATGCATGAACGAAAGTGAAGGGGACTAATCAATCCACGAGTGGGCAAGAACAGGGCCGGAAGGTGTATTCATGTTAAGCCTAGGCTGCCTCCTGGGAATAATATTTTATTATTATTCCAATGATCATGTGCATTTATGATTTTTTTATCCTAAGTTCCCCTGAAAGGGGGAAAACGTGCAAGCGGATGCATGCTGATGGAACTTATGCGCCCCATGGGTGACAAGTGTCAACCCCGTTGCATGCGAATAAATAAACGCATTGTTCTGGAAGTTGTGAGAGGGTTCTTGCCATTCCACTGACGACTGAGCATGTACCTGAAATACCGAAAGTACGATCAATCGAGCTCAGAGAACCCCTAAGGCCCCTCAAGAGTCAAAACCCCCGTGGTTTGGGCTTTGGAACTGCATCCTCTGTTCTGGAAGTCGAGAAGCTTGTGTTCGTTTTTGAAAAGGTCGTGTTCATTCTCTCCATTCTGAGCCATGGAGCCTATGTCATTCCCTGCGTGGATTACTTGTCACCTCAGAACCAACATTGTGAGACCTTGAGCCATTGCTAAGCCTATTTGAGAAGCCCGTGTTTGTTTTCTCGGTTGGCTGTGGTGGCCGCTGCTGTAGTCGGATCATACAAGTGGCTTGCTGGCCAATGTGAGTTGTGATTAAGCCTGTGTATGAACTCTCTCCATGTGAGGGAGGTGACTGCTGTTGGAAGAGGTTTCTTCAAGAGAGTGTCCAACACCAGCTTCGGCTCGAGACTTCCTCTGACCGCTCCGCTGTTGAGACCCAGAGGGGAGGTTAGCACCAATGGATCATGCTTGTGAAGGTGTGGTACCCCGGTGGAAATCGCTACGGGGATGAGGGTCGGGTAGTAGTGGGCATAAGATGGCATCCAGGGAGGAATCCTTCCAGTTGTTGTTTTCCCCGTAACCTCACCCTAACCTAGGATTCCCTTTGCCTGGGTGGAGCTTAGTCCCATCTCGTGCTTGACTTACTGCTGAGAGTGATGAGTAGATTGTTCTATGGCTGGGAGGTTTGTGGGAGGCTTGCATTTGGTTGGTGGAACTACCACTGCTTCAAAGATAAGTACCAAATGCCGGTTCATGTATTCACTGCGGCATATCAATTTTATGTTAATGCTATTGATTGTTGATTATAGAAGCAAAATAATATGTTTCATCTGAGTTTAATTATATTACTATGTTAAATGCATGTTAACGTTTATAATTCCCAGATGAGCTATGTACAAAGTGGTGTTACAGATTTCTTTTAAGAACGATGCCTTTAAAGTAACTCAAAAAGTGGTGCTACAAAATGGCTATAAAACAATGTGACATTAACTTGATTCTCATGGATAATTAAAGAGTTCAACCATCATTAAGAATGCCGCAAATAAAATAAGATGACAACAAGAATAAAGATAAATAGACACAATAACTTGTTAACGAAGTTCACCAATGAGTGGATACATCTCCGGTTCGCCTCCAAGTGGAGGACCGCTTTATTGATCTTCAATGCTCAAGTCTTCTTTACAATTGCTCTTTGTCAGCATAAATAGGCTTTTGATTTGTTGTACAAGACCTCCTTGTGTATATACACACATGAATCAACTATATCCTCTCAAATCATGCCTCAATGCCCCTCAAACATGAGAAATGGGCCGCCAGATCAAGTCAGCTTCACATCTCCGCAATACAAAAGTACCCCCATAAGCCTGGCCCGGGTTTATATATATATATTAGGCTCAATAATGGAAGGATGACTTCCCAAAAAGATTTGGCCCCTTTGGGGATCAAATCCCGCTCCATATGGCCAAACAATCTCCAAAAGGGCCCAATTCTGGCCAAAACTATAACAAAACCCACTTTGTTACCAAAAAAAATCAGACTAGGCCCCCTAAGGATGGGCGCATGACCCTTTTGGAATGGTCATATGTGCCATATGGACAAGCACTAGCCAAAAGGTGCTAACCGCTCAACCCCCCTTCTTGTGTGCGATCCCTAGTCACATGGCGTGGATAGGACCAAGGGTCCGATCGGATAGGCCCCGCTTCGACAGCTCCCGCCACTGGTTCCGTACCAAATTGGTAAATGTTACCGGGCAGATCGTGGCTAGCCTCGGTTCAAAGCGTTCTGTAAGTATCAACAACCTCCGCACCCAAAACTAAAACAAAAAAGATCGAGAGCTAGACAAGCCCCGTACCGTAGCCCATTGGTCACATCCCTCTGCGAAGTCGTTGGAGCCTGGGAAGGTCACGAGTCCGGTTCCCCGACTGTTGCCAAAATCTTGCATCAACCGTCATTGGCCATCCGCAGGGAGCCACGTGGCACCATGTGATTGGGCCGTGTGCATGCAACTACAATTGGACCGCCGTCACCCAAATGCAAATAAGCCATACACCTTATCGCCTACCATGTCACCTTCCGTACACCCCGCAGCATGTTACACGGTTCCGCCACATGTCATCCCGTCAGACGCTTTTGCTACGCGCCGCTTTGTAATCGCCACATGTCACCGCCACATCAATTCCACTATATCAGCACCGCCACATCATCCCGATGATCACTGCCATACCGACGCCACATAACGAATCACACGCCGCGCTGACTTGATCGCTGACATTTTCACGTTTGGTAATCGATTAGAACGCCATAATCCTCGTGATACTTGCAGTTCGCTTTGAGGAAAAATATAACGCATCAAAATCAACGCATTTGTGATGGATGCAATGAGTTGGTTTCATCCACCGGATGGATTCTGACTGATCTCGATGGAAGGAGGAATGGACGATGGACGGAGGAGGATGGAAAGATGGACATGGATATGGATGGAATTGAATGGAGGAATGGAAGGACGGAATGGAAGGAATGGATGGAGTGGAATGAATGAAGGACAAGGAAGGATGGATGTGAGAAGGAATGGAGGAAAGAAAGGAGGCGGACATGGAGGACATGGATGGAATGGAATGAAGGAATGGAAGGATGGATGGATGGATGGAAAGCCGGACGATGGACGGAGGAAAAGGAAAGGAATGGAGTGGAGGAATGGATGGATGGATGAGCCGGAGCTGGAGCCGGAAGGAATGGACAGGAAGGACCGAGGAAGGTAAGGAATGGATGGAAGGATGAAGGAAAGGGATGGAATGATGGATGGATGGAATGGATGGATGGATGGACAGGAAAGAGGAAAGGAAGGACAGGAGGACGGAGGAAGGAGGAGGAAAGGAAGGGACGGATGGAAGGATGGACGGAGGGAGGACGGATGGATGGACGAAGGATGGACGGAAGGCGGATGGATGATGGAAATGGACACGGACGGACGGAATGGAGGAATGGATGGACCAGGAATGGATGGATGGACATGGATGGAGGGTGGACGGATGGAATGGCGGGACGGATGGACGGAGGAAATGGACATGGAATGGTGGAGGAAGGAAGGGTGGAATGGAAGGAATGGAGGAGATATGGAAGGAAGGAGGAAGGATGGATGGAATGGAGGAATGGACGGGAGGAATGGAGTGGATGGAAGGGATGGAGGAAAGGAAAGAAAGGAAATGGACGGAGGAGGAAGGAATGGATGGAGTGGAATGGATGGAAGGAAGGAGGAAGGATGGATGGAATGGACATGGATGGATGGATGGATGATGGAGGGATGGAATGGAATGGATGGATGGATGGATGATGGATGGATGGAAGGATGAAATGGAATGGAATGGATGGAGAAGGATGGATGGATGGATGGACAGGAATGGATGGATGGATGAGGGTGGGTTGCCTTCCAAATCAGATCTTTGGTCAATATGCAACTTAAAATTCATCAATTGATTGGAGAAACCTTTTGAGTTTTGAATCATCCTCGAACACCTTCAAATGCTTGACATTGTCCAACACCAAGGGCCTATATCTTATACCAACATCACTTTTTATCATAGGCGACAGAGGAAATTTGAGTAAACCGGTCGAGACAAATAAAGAATCATCCAAAGTATTTTCTCCCCTTGGGATGAAAGAAATGTTAAAAGCCAAAAGAAATTATCAATAAGCTCCCATACTTCATTTCGATATTCTAGAGTCAGAATTATAAGACGATAGCATTCCTTATCACGTAATAATCAACCCAAAGCATCTCCGAATATTGTTCTCTCTTCAATTCCCATTTCCTTTATGGCCCTCATACCCGTAACAAGAGCTTCATATTCCACGTTGTTAGTGACTTCAATTCCAGCTTATATGACAGATATATGACTTGATAGGGTGTGATATGAAACCACCCCAAGTACAACTCTTCACTAGAAGAAGTCTGTAAAAACATTTTCCACACAGAGGGGCTTTGAGTGGAAATCGGATGATCAAGGCTGGGTGTTTTTTGATTAGTAAAGAGCTTTCAGGGTCATCATTAATCTATAGCAAACTAGACCCCAAGTCAGTGTCAAGTGCAGATATGGGGTGATTAGTGGGGTCCGCTTCATCACGACAATATAGGGCCACTGGCTTCTCCAGATAATCTCTCCTTTGTTCCCCTCCAAGACCGGAATGGTAGCATATGTAAGATCCATCTACAAGGTTCCCCAAAGTATTTTTATCCACGACGACAACAAAGATACCTAATTTGGGGGGAACTTCTGCTACCACAATATCCATGACCACCCTTTCATGGGCAACTCAAACAGTGGAAACCACCAAGTCTCTTTGATGACTCTAAACAGTTAATTCCTTGAATCAAAGAATATAAATCATGATAAGTTCTTTTCACCTCCAAATTCCAAATTCTTCCATGACTGTCTTGGGCATAAGGTTATGGGAAACTCCTGAATCCATGAGGCGCTTAGCACCTTATCATGTATGTTCGTGGATGTGTAGAAGGGGGGATGAGTCATCTCTGCCTCTACCATGGGGCCTAAGACAACAACTAGTTTTTCATCTTGAAGGTTAACCGAAAGTTAGAGGAGGTCGGAGACTCGTGATTGTAGTGTACTTGGAGAGGGATCTTAAAATCTTCATTTTTACTAGCTCTGAGAGGGGACGGAATCCCCGATTTTTGAATTCCTGTGTTCGAAATTAAAGGATGGAATTGGCTTATGAGCTTCCCTTACCTCGGTGACTGGTTCTTTGACTGCTGGCAAAGCACTCCGAGCTCTTTTATCTTTAGTAGCGTCTGCTGCAGCTTTAGTAGGTCTTTCTACCATGAGGGGCTGATCCTGGCTATCAAAATTCTCTTCTTTCTTTTTTGACCTGAGTTTGTATCTGTTAGAGGTGTGTCCGGCCCTTTCTCATTTTCCTAGCTCATGGATTTGAATGTTCATCAGGGATTTTCATATGCAGACTGAGTCAAAAGGGGAAAAAGGGAAGAGCTTCCTCAACACCTGAATTTCCTAGCCAAACTCATCTATCTCCTCTCTTTCCTCATGATCAACTAAGTTGTTTTGAGGGGGGTTTGAACCCTTTGATCTTCTCCTGCCCTTCCCTTGTTCCCCGGGAAAGCCTCCTCGAGGTATATTGTTAGCAGCTGCCCGAACCCTCTATTATCGTTCTGGGATTGCATGGGCTTCCTCTAATTCCAACCTTTCTACCTTATGAAATGATTTTAGTGTTCTATCGCCTCTAATTCCATCCTGATGTATGTGGGAGAGAACCGGATGAGGGAGCTTCGTGTCATTTGGTTGTACCTCTATCACCCCAGATTCTGAGTCGGTGGATAGCCAATATGTTAGATTCCATCTCCACGGCCGCATCCTACATGAGGGTTGAAGGAAGTGCCTCTTTTCTTCCCTAGCAAGAGGGCATAATCTCGTGATCGCCATGCTTGGAGGTGATCTTGGCTGAGGCTTCTGATGGCTTTATCTCGGTGGGGATCTTCATGTACATTTTATTAAATCTCTTGGAGAAGCTCTGGAGACAGACTCTCCTTCCTTTCTCTCAATGCCCTCCAAAATCTCTCATGTAATACATGAAATCCTTTTATCTCCTCCCCATTGTCTCAGAATGGCATTGTCTAGTGCTTCAATCCCACTAATAGATCCAGGAGGCAAGGCCTTTAAACCACTTTCTAGCCCCTCCTTGGAGACTATGGACAAGATCCTCATCCATACGTTTTCATGCATGATGACATTATCATCCTTGAAAGTGTAAAATGCTTCTAGGTGTTCATCTGCAGCTACGTCCCTTCTCCGAACTTAGGTACCGCTTGAGGTAACCGTCTGTTGGGAGGGCATTGAGGGGTCGAGGTAACACAAGGGGAGCATAACCTAGCAGCTATTATAGCCTCCATCCCTCGGCCATAGGGATTAAAATCAGCCCATAGGAATATTAGGTGAGGAGAACTTGGAGGAGAAGGAGTTCGCTAAGGGGCTACTGGGAATGAGTCCCTGCTGAGTGGGAAACAACAAGAGAGAGGATTCAAGGAGGAAGCTAATGAGATTAAGTTAGCAGGTGCTCCTCCTTATGCAGGAGTAGTAAAGATAAGAGCAGGGAGATCTTCTATGGTCCCAGCCTCAACGCCAAAGGCGCTTCGTGGGAGATGGGAGGACAAGGTCTCGCCCTCCCAGACACTCCCAAAATTTAGGTTCGGAAACCGGCAGAGATGTGCCTGTTGGGAGGCCGAGGAGAAGAAAATGGAGTTTCTACAAAAGAAGATACATTACTTCCACCAAGCAGAAGCTCCTTCTCTGTGGGTCTCTTCCCTTTCTGAACCGCCTCCGTGACTGCTTTTCTGTGGGTAGCTAGAGGCAAAAGAAGTACGAGACCGCTGCATGTTCCGCTTCTGAAAGCTACAATATTGTGAGGCCTTCCTGTGCTGGAGTCACTGTGCGCGGAGTCGCTGTGTGCACAGAAGCAATCTCAAATAGTTCGGGATATCCTCGATGCACCTTCAGAATCATTTGATTGTTGTCGTTCTGCCCAAGGAAAATTTTCAATTTCGTCATCTAACTACGCTTTAAATGTTGGGCGACGAAAAGTCACCCTCGGATTGCTAATATCGAGTGTATTCCATGCCCACTGCTCTTTATGTCACAGCTTTGTTTAATGTGGTGATCGAATGGAAGTTAACTTAAAACAATGTTGTTCTAACTCTTAAACTAGGCTAGGCATGCATGGTTGAGTGAGGTCTTTATAAACTCCGTGAGTAGTGAGCTAGCAAAGAGTGATCGGAGGATTATATAAGAGGGAAGCAAAAGTCTTGTCATAAACAACAGGTTTCTAACATCCTGTGAGAGAAAACATCCGGCGATCTTCTTTACACCCAAAATGCAGGAAACCAACAAAGCATTTAAAATGCAGCAACAAATCATTTGTCATAACACAACCGTGCTAATTCATGCGAAGCATTCGATCATGAACCCTCCGGTATAAGACGAAAACAGATGGAAAAGGAAAACTGTCTGTGATATAACAAGATATCTCATATACAGATGTATATCCAACAAACTAGAATGTTTGTTAAACTTACACCGAGTCATTTACCATCGATGCCCTACAAATGGCAAAAGCTCTGCTATATATCTTCTTTTCTTCCTCACCGGGCAGAGGCATCTCAGAGTTTGCAAATGGATGGCGCTCTTCAATTAGATCCGCCCTCCCATCCCCCCTATCATACTTTACTTAGTGATGGCTCACGGGGTAGCCGAGCCCTTTGATTGTTGGATCTATGCAGGTAAAAGTTCTCCTATGAAGTTGGAAGACTCTAAGGCAGCTCAAGAGAACCGGTGACAGGGACCCTCCCCGTAGACTTTCACCGAGATCTCATACCTGCAATAAATGAGTGATGTGAGTTCTGAGCCATCTTTTCTTTTCTCCATTAATTTAGCCTAAGATTTAGATTTAACCCGGTGATTAAATCGGCACTGAGATCTCACCGTTCCCCGCTTTTGGGATCGCTCTAAATCCCCTCTTTGAGCCGAAGCGTTCCTTGGTTTCCCCTCGAGAATCATCGCTGCAACAACCCGATCCACGGGCCCTTTCCAATCCCTTCACTACTAACACTGATTGTAGCCATTCCTACTGTATCGCTGTTCGTTTCATGGGTTCTTGGCCGGGTTTAGAACTCCTTACCTCCCAATCCCCGGGACATTTATGTATGAGCTCCTTTCACATGAAAGCCCCTCCCGAAGCTTAATTCCTCGACGCATATGACCACGCTTCCAACGACTACGGCTCCTACCTCCTATCGAGCCTTCAGCCTAATTTCCCCCGATGAGTCCTCCCTGTGTCCTTAGTTCTCCTCTCAGACCATGGTCCAAGGGACTATCACCACATGCCTTCAATTATACTCTCCGGCTCTGGTTTCACATTTATACAATAACGAGCACGATTCTCCCAAGCTTCATGATTCCCCTAAACCCGATAGCTCATGGTCAAGGACTGCCTCCCACTACTGCCCTATCCCATTAGGAAATCACAGATTTAGATATCGCGATTCCCGTTGTCATGTGCTAGACTTCCGGGGCTTCGGATCCCTCGACCTCATAGGATTCCTCAAGGGACGGTCCCGGCCAAGATCAACAACTTAGGATCTCCTCATGGTATTTCGAGACCAAAGGTCTCGCTCTTTACCTTTGAAACCCCGAAGGACTTAATATTCCGGAGCAACTTCCCAAGACTTCTCCTTCCGCATTGGCCAGGGCTTAACCCCCGACACAACTTCTTGAGATCTAATGGTTGACGGGATTTCACATCTCTTCAAGACTGGATCGTCATTGTTTTAAGGATGGTTCCCACCGAAGACAAACTTTGTCTGGCCAGCTGTTTTACTTGTCGCTAAATGGGATTCTCTCGTGATGCTCCGTGCTCTGCAAACCGCAGTAATTTGGGTACTTAATCTCAGACACAAGAAATATCGCTTTAATGGGTGAGAGGATGCCACATCAGCCCTTACTACTCATGCATATGGGGCTAGCCACTTGAAGTATTTTTGAGAATATTCTAGAAGGTTCAAACCCTACCACAATTGAGGGTTGAGGAAGTCAAAACCCTCCCCCTAGATAACCACCGCTACATACAAAACACCGCCGCTAGGAGAAGGGGTTTTATTCTATGTTATTGTATTTTGTCCAATAGCAAAAAGCAAAAACAAGTTGTAGTGGCAAATTAGAGAGCATAATAGAAGGGGTTAATGTTATGTAGCAACCTAATAGGACACAGGTCCTGAAAGCAATCCCCCAGAGTGCCTTCTCCCTTTGTAATTTGCATTTCATTTCTATACCAAAGAAAAAGAGAGCAGAGCAACCTCACCTTCTAGCCTCAATTCTTTCTCTCAGAGGGGTTTCCCAAAGAAAATCTATGTTATCTCTGTGGATGGTGTGTGATTGTACCTCATTGTTCTCTATTTTTCAGATTTTATCTATTTCATACATAATCATAAAATTGGTAACTAAATACTTTTGAATCTAAAAGAATTTACCCTTCATAGTGTAGATTTCAGGTTTTATTTACTCATATATGTTGTAATCTAACTATCATGCTGGAATATCCACTGTAGTTTAGAGATCAATGAGCATTGTCATTGTTAAGGTTTAAGCTATTATTAGGTTTTTTTTTCAATTCACTAGATAAATCCACAAGATAGATAGGGTCACCGAGAAATACACAATCACAAGAGACACACTATTTATCCCGGGAAACCCTCATGTTGGAGAAAACCCAGCAAAAACTCTTTAATATAGATAGTCAAGACAATGCCAAGAGAATAAACCAAACAATACAAAAGGTCCTCTCCTCTCAAGGATGCAGCCCAAACTCATGCCCCATGAACAAGTGTGAGTGAATGAACAAATGAGGCATTGGCCTCTTATTTATACACAACAAGTGAGTGAATGAACAAATGAGGGTTGGCTTCCTTTATTTATGGCCAATCATGTGTGTAAACCGAGGTGTATTTTCACCTGCAAGGTCAATTTCTCATTCCTGGGTGGTTATAACCACTTTTAATATATTCTAGGGGGTGACTTCTCATTTAGCCTATTACACTTAGGGCTTGACCAATCAATAAAAGGGGATTTGGTCATTTACACACCGACATGATAAACGATAAAAGGGATTGATCTAATAAATAACACATCAACAATAATTAGAATACTCTTGCGCCATTAACTATTTCCCTCAACAAACATAATTTATACAATGCTCTATTTTGTTGGAAGAGTAGCTATTGAGAGTGGTGGAAGACACTAAAAGATTAGGGAGAATTCTTGAAGCATCAAATTCTACTTTTATCTCTTTAATCACAAAAATAGATAGCCTTGAATCGTTTGATAATTTTAAGCCTTTATGTCATTGTATTTTTAAAATAATAACAAAAAGATATTGTTGTTAGGCGACTGCTGCATTTCAATGTCAATTTGAAAGAAATAATTTGTTTCATAAATGGAAGATACATTCATGTAGGGTTTGCATATTATTAAAACTTAGAGATCTAATGCTATGGTTATGAAGCTAAATTTATCCAATGTTAATGATATTGTTTTAACTAATGGCTCGACGTTTGGGGTTTTTTAAGCCCTTGTTGCAAGGGGTGTACTCTAGCACCTCTTTTGTCTCTAATTATGGTTAAAGGATTCAACAAATCTATTAAAGACACATGATGCACTAGTGCACCACCAAAAAGGATTAAATTGGGAAGGTCTCTTTCTCTATACACTTGATATTGTTTTAACTAATGGCTTGACATTTGGGGCTTTTTAAGCCCTTGTTGCAAGGGGTGTACTCTAGAACCTCTTTTGTCTCTAATTATAGTTAAAGGATTCAACAAATCTATTAAAGACACATGATGCACTAGTGCACCACCAAAAAAAAATAAATTAAATTGAAGGTCTCTTTCTCTAAGCACTTGTTTGTTGATTGTTTTTGATAATATTTATGATAGACTTAAAATAGAGTTACAAAACTAAAGGGAACACATTGAGAAGAGACATAGGCGTAAATATTGATTTCTGCCTCATGTAATAGTGTGGAAGTCTAGGTTTATGAAGAATAGTGTTAAAAGGTAATTGGAGGTTTACACTTCAAGCACTATCTAGGGCTTGAAGAAATTAATCAAGGTTGTGAGGGAGGATTGATTGGTGAGGATTCTTTCCTCGCGCTGATTCTTTCCTCATGCTAGACAAGGTGAACTTAAGGAGGAGCAAAGCAAAAGAGAAGAGTTTTTATGGCGTCTTATATTAATTCATTAGCAAGAAACTTTAACAATCAAAGGTATGGTGAGGGATATTACCTTAAACCCTTCAAGTGGAGCGTTAAAACACTTATTTGGCCTTGTAGCAACCATGTTCTTCTGAGCAATCTTAAAGAAAGTTTTTCTAACCACTGAAATGCTAGAAAAACATCACACTAAGAGAAATAGATGCACAATAAATCTCAATAGCCAATCAATTCTCATTAATCTCCAACGATATATCAAATGGGAGGGAGAATTCTTTAGTAGGCTAGAAGTCTCCTCAATTACAATGTAAAAGCATGTGCTAGCTCAAAACCGCGAGCTTCAAAACCATTTGCTAGGAAAAACCTCAGGCGAGATACAAGCAATAAAATAATACAACAATATGCTCACAAGGTACAATGTACCTCTTAGAAGTGATCAAATGCAATATAAAAATCATATGCAAGGCCCAGAAATATCCCAAAGGAGGTGTCCCTCGATAAAAGTGTCGATGTCCAGATAAGTCAAATGATCTAACTTTTAGTTACTCCATCCAAGGAATGGTCCAATAAGTGTACACTTCAAAACATAAGCAAAGACAATACTACTAACCCGATCAATGAGTTATTTTCTTAACCAACATGTTTAGTTTCCACTATCATCGGGGAATAAAGTTAGGATGTGAAACCGAATAGTATTCAAATCATCAAACAAATGAAATATCATGAAGATAACCTTAATGTATTAGTGCAGTAATGAAATTTAGTGTGCAATTGTATGCTCAAGTTAAAAGATATTTCTTAGATCCAATATAGGTATTATGAGCAATCTAATCAAAATCAACATATGAAAATTAAAGCCATGAAGAACCCTCATTGTGTATCAAGTTCAAAATTAAGCCCTCTTAATGATAAAGAGTTTGGGAACACTGGGCAATGGATACAAGTAGTTTGATGTGGATTTGGCTTTAGGGTATTTGTAACCACATCACCATGCAAAGAGACTAGACGAAGATACCTGGAATAATAGCAAAGGACACCATCTCTCTAAAGTTTATGGTGTAGCCACTATGGATCTTAGAAATGATGACACTCTAAGATAATTCCATACATGGTATAGGTTCAACAATAAGATAAACCAAGTATAATTTCATTGGTGCATCAATAGATTGTAGGGATGGGTAATCATCTATATCAAAACTTTGAATGTTAACAAATGGTATTCAATAAAAAATCAGTTAGTATAAGCAAAATATGAAAGATGTGACATTTAAGCTTAAACAAAGTAGAAAAGGATTTCAAGGAAAAGCAAACTCTAGATAGTAAAAGAAAGAAAGAAAAAAAAGATATTTTGTGGCTCAGTGCAGGAAGACAAGAGATCATCGCCATAGGCTATGAGTCATCACTTCACCCTCTGTGTACCTAGGGTTTATGAAGAATAGTGTTAAAAGGTACCCAAAGGATTACCCTTCGAGCGTTATCTAGGGCTTGAAGAAATTTTTCGAGGAAGAATTGAACCATGAGGAATCTTTCCTCGTGTTGGACAAGGTGAACTTAAAGATGAGACAAGAAAAAGATAAGAGCCATTATGATGTCCTATCTTAATGCATGAGCAAGAAACTTTAATGATCAAAGGGATGGTGATAAATCTTACCTTTAAATCCTTCCAAGTGGAGCATTGAGCTCTTCTTTGGCCTTGTAGCAGTCATGTTCTTCTGAGCAATCTTACGGAAAGTTATTCTAACCCTTGAAAACGTTAGAAAACATCACACAAATTGAAATAGATGCACAATCTCAATAGCCAATCCATTTCATTAATCTCCAATGATTTCAAATGGAGAAGTAATTCTCCTTTTATAGGTGAGAAGCCCCCTCACTACACAAACATAAGAAATTAAAACATAAGTCTAAAATTATTATCTAGTAAAACTCATAAAGACATAAGCACAATAACATAATCCAATAATATGCTCACAAGGTACAACGCCCCTCTTAGAAGAGACCAAATGCAATATTAAAATCATATGTAAGACCCAAAAAGGTTCCAAAGGAAGTGTGTCCCTCACTAAAAGTGTCGATGTCCACATAAGTCAAATGATCTAGCATTCACTTACTCCATCCAAGGAATGGTCCAAGAAGTGTACACTTACAAACATAAGCAAATACAATACTACTAACCGATTAATGAGATATTTTCTTCATCAACATGTTTAGTTGCCACAATATTGCATTTGATCTCTTCTAAAAGGAACATTGTACCTTGTGAGCATATTAATGGATTATGTTATATTGTTTGTATCTTGGTTTGAGGTTTTATTAGGCAAATGGTTTTGAGCTCATGGTTTTTGAGTTAGCACATGGTTTTGTAATGTAATTGAGGAGACTTCTCACCTATAAAAGGAGAAATCTTCTTCCATTTTAATGAAAATGATTGACTATTGAGATTTATTGTGCATTTATTTCTCTCCATGTGTTGTTTTCTAGCATTTTCAAGCATTAGAATAACTTTCTTTAAGATTACTTAGTTCGTTAAAATTTCTCGAAAGAACATCACTGCTACAAGGCCAAAGAAGTGTTTTAATGCTCCATTTGGAAGGGTTTAAGGGTAAGATCCCTCACCATCCCTTGGATTGTTGAAGTTTCTTTCTAAAACATTAAGATAGGATGTTATAAAAGCTATTTTCTTTCGTTGGACTCATCTTTAAGTTCACCTTGTCCAACACCAGGAAATAATCCTCGCGGATCAAATCTCTCTCGCACATTGAAGAATTTCTTCAAGCCCTAGATGGTACTTGAAGGGTAATCCTTTAGATACCTTTCAACACCATTCTTCATAAACCCTAGACTTCACACTGAGGTGAAGTGTTGACTCCATAGCCCTCCTAAGGCATTAGTGTTCTTATCGTTTTCAACCACCCAAAACCATAAAAAATCATTTTTTTTTCTTTTTTGTTTTCTTTCAAGATCTAGGGTTTTACTCTGCCTAATCCTTTTCTAGGTCATTTGAGATTCAATGGGGACTCATTTGAGCTCACTGGATTTTTTTATTGAATACCATTTGTTAACATTCAAAGTTTTGATATAGATGATTACCCATCCCTACAATCTATTGATGCACCAATGAAATTATACCTGGTTTATCTTATTGTGCAACCTATACCATGTATGGAATGATTTTAGATTGTTATCCTTTCCAACATCCATAGTT
>SNQJ01S0184037.1:0-19174 GCA_010110895.2 Picea sitchensis | reverse complement strand
ACTTTTACTTCTTTGACCTTTTGGGGCTTCAAGCCTTCATATGGGGGTCCTCCAACTTCATAAGGACATAACTCTCAAACCGTGAGGAGTTATGTGACATTCCACATACCACCGGAAATGGCATGTCAAGCACTATCCATCTAGGATAGTTTGACCAACAACTTCATTGATCTTCATCTCATTATTCCACATGCAAGCATGGGTCCTCCAACGTTTCTTCTAGGATAACCCAATCCGTAAAGCGTCTTCTCGTGAGGGCTTTCACCATAAGGGGACTACTTTGGAGTTCATCCATTTGTGCACCTTATCAACCATGATAAGACACTAATGATTCATCTTTGCATCGATTGGTTTCCACTTGGACATATATAATTCTTATCAAGGGCATCATATCAATCAATTACTTGATATCAATCAAACCAAATCATTTACATCAATGACATATGATCCAACAATCTCCCAAATAATCAAACCATTGGCATCAATGACAACATGATCCAACACTTGGGTCATCTTGTTGGCAAGAACGGCATCAGGGTGGATCCTAAAAATATTGAAGCTATGCAAGACTAGCCTCACCCAAAGACTCTCAAAATATTGGGAGGATTTCTGGGCTTAACAGGTTATTATCGCAAGTTTGTTAAGAATTATGGAAAGATTGTGGCACCTCTCACCTCACTCCTTAAAAAGAATTCTTTCACTTGGACTCCAACAGTTGCTCAGGATTTTCAAACCTTGAAGATGGCCATGTGTACCACTCTAGTCCTGGCCCTTCCTGATTTCACAAAGACCTTTGTCCTGGAATGTGATGCTTCAAGGAAAGGTATTGGCGTTGTCCTTATGCAAGAGGGTCGGCCTTTGGCATTTACCAGCAAACAATTGTCTGAACGAAATTTGGGCAAATCAATCTATGAAAAGGAAATGTTGGCTATTCTGCATGTCATTGATTTGTGGCATCCTTATATGTTGGGGCAATGCTTCCAAATTAAGACAGATCATCAAAGCCTCAAGCATTTTCTGGAACAACGCATTTCCTCCCCAGAGCAACAAAAATGGGTGACTAAGCTCTTTGGATATGATTATGATATCATTTACAAGAAAGGCAAAGACAATGTGGTGGCGGATGCACTTTCCCAAAAATATGAAGATGAAGGCTCCCTTTTTTCTCTCTCCTTCATTGTACCAGATTGGCTCCAAGTCGTTCTCCAGGAATGGCGACATGATCCCAAAAGTTCGCTTCTAATACAACAATTGCAGTCCAATTCTCCTGTTTCCCCAGGGTACTCTTGGCTCCATGATGAGATTTTATATAAAGGCCATTTGTATTTAAGTAAACAGTCAAAACTTAAATCCATGGTGCTTTCTGAGCTTCATGCTACACCCACAGCTAGGCACTCCGGGTGTACCAAAACCTATGATAGGGTCAAACGTTCTTTTTTCTGGGATGGTATGAAACAAGACATTTGTAATTTTGTTGCCGAATGTGATGTGTGTCAACGCAACAAGGGAGAAACAGTCAAATCTCCTGGCACACTACAATCGCTTCTGATTCCACCCGCTATTTGGAGGGATATCTCTATGGATTTTATTAGAGGCTTACCTAAATCGGGCAATAAATCAGTCATCATGGTGGTAGTTGATCTCCTTTCCAAGTATTCTCATTTTTGTGCTCTTCAACACCCATTTACAGCATCCACAGTGGCTCAACTTTTCATGGATCAGTTCTTCAAGATTCATGGCATGCCGCATTCTATTGTTTCTGATTGCAACCCAACTTTCACCAGCAATTTTTGGCAAGAACTATTCAAGATACAAGGCACCCAATTGCATCTCAGCACAGCTTATCATCCCCAGACGGATGGTCAAACTGAAGTTGTCAACAAGTGTTTGGAAACATATTTGAGGTGTTTTGCATCAAAAAAGAAAAATCAGTGGGCTCAATGGTTACCCCTGGCTTAATGGTGGTATAACACTTCATACCATACAGCTACTCGCATGACTCCTTTTGAAGCGGTATATGGACAAAAGCCACTGTCATTTCTCTCATATTTACCAGGTGCCTCGAAGGTCCAGGTGGTTGACCAAACGATTACAGTTCGAGAGGCTATTCTCTGTACCCTCAAAGAGAATTTGGTCATGGCCCAGAATCGCATGAAGTAACAAGTAGAATAAGGTCGCTATGAACGTCATTTTGCATAAGGGGATCAGTTGTTTCTTCGACTGCAACCTTACAAGCAAACTTCCCTCAAGTCCGACCATTGTCAGAAGTTGGCGCCCAAATTTTATGGTCCTTATACAGTTCTCAAGCATGTGGGATAGGTGGCCTATCAGTTAGCTTTGCCCAATCATTCTAAGCTACATTTTGTTTTTCATGTTTCATGCTTGAAGAAGGTGATTGGAACTAAGTGCCAAACTCAAACTAACCTTTCCGAGTTGGACGAAGAAGGTTCTATTTGGTTACAGCCAGAAGCATTTTTGGACCAGCGTGAGCGTCCCCTACGTCAACGAACCATCAAGGAAGTGTTAGTCCAGTGGAAAGATACAACTCCAACAAATGCCACTTGGGAACCAGCTACCATTCTGCAGCAATTTCCACATCTCAAGCCTTGAGGACAAGGTTGTTTTTAAGGGGGGGGGACATGTTAGGGACCTAACCCCTCACATAGGTAGAACAATGTATTCCGATGTAATAAAGGTCAATATTAATAAGGCCTTGCAATAAAGTAGAATACGTTGAATGTAAGAAGACCTAATAGAAGCTTCCGCTTCTAGAAGGATCTTCCTCTAGATCATTCTATTGATAGACATATTTAGTATAAATAGGAGTTGAACTTATGGGAACCCTAGCTTGGATATTATTGTAATAGAGCTCTGCTCGACTAGAGGTTGCCCCCTTGAAGAGGCTTGTGAACATTGCTCTCAGTAATCGAAGTGTTATTTCTGGTGTTAGTCTGTTATCATTTCAGTATTATTGTAGTGTTATTCTGATTATATTGTTGTTCATCTGCCATTTATAGTATTTTATTTATGTTCTGCATATTTTTTATATCTAAAATATTACAAAACATAGTCCTATATTTATGGGTTTAATCTAAAATGTATGCTTTACCTTGAAAAATTATGATGAGACATTATCCTATATTTATGGTTTGGTTGAATTTGTGTGCTCTATGATAAAATTACCTATATATATAATCATAATCATGACCTAATTAAATTTCCTATATACAATCATTTTATAAATTGAAAAAAATTATTTAAAATAAATTATAGTAAATCCAAGTTTTTATTCATTTATATTTATTTTCATAATAGACATTAAAAATCATTTTTTAACATTATTCATCTTTCCATTATAAAATATTAAGATTCACATTTATATTTTTAACATTTAATATTACATATTTGTAACATGAATAACATTAACATTATTAATAGCTCCATTTAGTAAAGTAAATGAAATACATGCTTTGAATGGAATGGTCAAACTTTGATCCTACAATATTTGGTATCGAGAAATAAACAATAATATTGTGTTATCATAGCCTCTTATCGTAGCCTTTATTATACACACTGCCAATAAGATTTATATGTATAGCTACAACGATGTAGTTGTGGCATGTGTGCACATTAGGAATGATGTAGATTCTGCAAATCCCACTCCAACAATGCCCAATTTCATGCTAAATATCTGAATCAATGAGTCCAACATGCGTAGACTTAATTGGTCCATGAATTGATGGGACTTGACTTAATTGCCCCTTGCCGAATCAATAAGTCCATAATGCATAGACTTAATTGGTCTATGAATTAATGGACTTGACTTTATTGCCCCTTGACTTTGACTTTGTATTAGTTAGGTAATTTTTTCAAAACTTTGGATCCAAACTTTTGTATATAACTATATTAAACATATTTATTTGAAAAACTTAAACTTATTTATTTGAAAAAATTAAAAAACTTAATTGCCCCTTGCCTGAATCAATAAGTCCATAATGCTTAGACTTAATTGGTCCATGAATTAATGAGACTTGACTTAATTGCCCCTTGACTTTGTATTAGTTAGGCAATTTTTTCAAAACTTTGAATCCAAATTTTTGTATATAACTATATTAAACGTATTTATTTGAAAAACTTAAAAAACTTAATTGCCTCTTGCCTTGAATCAATAAGTCCATAATGCATAGACTTAATTGGTCCATGAATTAATGGGACTTGACTTAATTGCCCCTTGACTTTGTATTAGTTAGGCAATTTTTTCAAAACTTTGGATCCAATTTTTTGTATATAACTATATTAAACGTATTTATTTGAAAAACTTAAAAAACTTAATTGCCCCTTGCCTGAATCAATAAGTCCATAATGCATAGACTTAATTGGTCCATGAATTAATGGGACTTGACTTAATTGCTCCTTGACTTTGTATATTAGTTAGGCAATTTTTTCAAAACTTTGGATCCAAATTTTTGTATATAACTATATTAAACGTATTTATTTGAAAAACTTAAAAAACTTAATTGCCCCTTGCCTGAATCAATAAGTCCATAATGCATAGACTTAATTGGTCCATGAATTAATGGGACTTGACTTAATTGCCCCTTGACTTTGTATTAGTTAGGCAATTTTTTCAAAACTTTGGATCCAAATTTTTGTATATAACTATATTAAACGTATTTATTTGAAAAACTTAAACTTATTTATTTGAAAAACTTAAAAAACTTAATTGCCCCTTGCCTGAATCAATAAGTCCATAATGCATAGACTTAATTGGTATGAATTAATGAGACTTGACTTAATTGCCCCTTGACTTTGTATTAGTTAGGCATTTTTTTCAAAACTTTGGATCCAAATTTTTGTATATAACTATATTAAACGTATTTATTTGAAAAACTTAAACTTATTTATTTGAAAAACTTAAAAAATTGTCAAATGTTTTAATTTCTTAAAAATAAATTGGTGAACGGTCCATCCGGATTGATGGGACTTAATTGGCCCTAGTGTGAGTTATTTTATTTTAGCTATTTGTCTGATTCAATTTTTGTTTTAAATACATAGTTATAAAACCTAATAAATTGCTACGATTCTATTTCATTTAATCACATTTAAATTAGTATTCATTACTCTGCAAAAACAAACAATCATATTAAACCACCATATTAAATCGCATTTAAGTGACCATTCATTGTTGTGCAAAAAAAACAACAATATTAAATATAAACTGCCTAGTCTCTACTGAGGTTGACGTCGTTGTGTTGTGGCACTGACATCTTGACATGCCATTGATTGAAGAAATTGGTGTCAAAGGTGAATGCGAAGCATAGGAAATGACTGCCAGAGTTGAACAAACTAAGCATGTTTTACAACTCACATCTTAAACAAATACTTTGGAAGCAATCAGGAATTTTGAAGAAAAACTTGCACTGAGCTAAACTTGCACTGAAGCAGCATCGAAAATCCCTCCCATCTAGTGAAGGTTGTTAGTAGATGTCTATAGTGACCTTATTCTTGTGGAAAGGTTGGGGAGCATTCTGAAGACTAGAGCTAGTGTCCATTGCCCAACTACCTTATTCCTATTCGTAAATTGAAAATTATTTGGCCATTCAAAGGATCTTGTTTCCCTATGGAATTTTTTTCTTCTCATTAATGCTTGATGGTATTTTTTAGACTACTACACCTAATTTTGCTAATGAATTTAAAACGACCGGTGGATTGTTCAATTCAATATCACCAGTTATAGTAGCAGAAATAGAAAAGGTTCACTGAAATAATGAAAATCGTGTGGAATAATCATAGAAGGTGAAGAAGGCTTTAAATGTATTGGACAAAGTCGGTTTCTTGGAGCTCCAACACTCTTTCGCTGGTAACCAATTCAGCCTAGGGAAGGACCTGAGCAGAGAGGAAATGGAGGGCATGAAATACGTTGCAAACACAAACAACAATGGTTTCGTGAATTTTGAGGAGTTTCATAGGATTGTGTTCCTCATCATGCCAAAATATTATGAAATAAATGTATAAAATAAATGAATGCAGATCAAATATTGACCATTCACATATGTGGGTATTGAAGGAGGTATTTGATCTGAGTAACATATATGTTTAGTGACATATATATTGAGTAATATATATGTTTAGTAATATTAGGTTTGAGTAGGCCTAATTGTTAAGAACGTGTGTTTCCTCCTAAAAGATTACTAATTCAAATCCAGAGAAGGTAGGGTATGTATACCTCTGTAGGTCAAAAATGTTGAGATAAAGATTCATTTGTCTATTTCTTAAAAATAACCCAATGTGGAACCCAACCCACCACTCCTCATTTTAATGAAGAATTAGCATTTTACAATAGACGTGTGGTCATCAACGTGTGTTCATCCGATAAAAAAAAATAGCTTAGTCTCATGAGGAGATGAATTTGAAATGCAAGACTAATAATTTCTCATTTGTATTAATATTTCTTAATATCCAATAGGAAAGTCCAGTCATTGGCATTCCACCATGATTTTCAAGACCTTCCACAGGACGGATTTGGACGTTGATTTCCAAGAGGTACAACACCATGATTTTCAAGACCTTCCACAGGACGGATTTGGACGTTTATTTCCAAGAGGTACAATTTTGCAAGCAGATGTAGATCGAGCAACTAGCCTAGTTGAACACCACATGCAATATTGTCCAATCTTAGGCATGGACTAACCACTACATGGCTTATCTGTTTGTTAATATTATTTTATCATTGTCATAAGTAAGAATTGTTTTAGATTTTGTAAAATCTTTGGAATCACCGTTTTTTTTTAGATTAGAGATTTTAGTGTTCAAGTCTTTGTTAACATTCATCAAATATCCTTAGATACACAATTTTATTAATTAGAAAAAAAAAATGCATAATAAGTAAAATGTGTATTGTATATATAATCCTTATAGTCTTATCTCAATATGTTGTGTCATTCACCAACTATGCTAGGATAATCAATATGACAAGGATGTGACAAGGACAATCTATCTCTTAGGAAATACTTATCTAAATAACTTCAAGATTATTAGGTTGACATTCCTCCCTTTAATCAAAAAGTTTATTTTTACAAATGCCAAGTTTATCAAAGATGTGACAAGGACAATCTATCTCTTAGGAAATACCTATCTAAATAAACTTTAGGATTATTAGGCTGACATTCCTCCTTTTAATCAAGAATTTTATTTTTACAAATGCCAAGTTCATCTATGAACTTAATGAATTTTATTTTACCTTAGTGTTTTGGTGAAAATATATAAAGTTTGATCTTCAGATAGATATCATTGTGGCTTGATGGTGTCATTGTTGATGAGTGTTCTGATGAAGTGGTACTTGGTATTGACATGATTTGGTCTTACAACTAAATATTGGATCCTTATCCATATTTAATGGTGATTAACTATCCATCAATAAAGTAGTTAGCGTTTTCTGAATAGCACCAAAATCCTACAAAATTCTGCGTAGCCAAACAATTTCACATGTTGCATCCCAAATTGAGGTGTATTATGCTTCTATTGAAGAGTTTGCCACTATAGCCTACTTTTTACAACTCCAAGATATTGTTGTTGAACCCATATTCATTAAATAACTTGAATTTGATGTTCTATCGTCAATATCACCTACAAAATTTGCATATGAATATCCAATAATTGTAACATTGTCATTCTTCTTGTAGAGAAGTCCAAAATCCTTTGTACCTCGAATGTACCTTATGTCTCTTTTTGTTGCATTCTACTGACTTTCTCTAGGTCCTACATGAATCCAAAAATAATTTTCACTACATATGAAAAATATGTATGAGTATTTGTCAAGTAAATGAGGCTTCCAATCGCCCAAAGGGGTTGGATCCAATGGTGAAAAGCAAGGAATTTTTCACTGTTGGGAAAGGTTCAATTCCCGTGAGGGCCTAACCTGGAGCCATGGCGGCACCTTGAGATAGTGGTCGAACGTGTGGTTGCAGCCAAAGATATTATATTAAAATAATATCATGACCCGTGCACACATAAGTGGATCAAAGCCCACCCCCATGTCCTCCAAATTAAAATAAATAGAATTTTCCCCGAGGGGGAAACTCAATTGGCAAGTGCCATGATGTGAAATTCCATGAGGTTTCGAGTTCAACTCCCCCTGACTTATCTTGTGTGTCGCGTATGGGGAATCACGGGCACACCTGGAGATTATAGTGATAGCATTTGGATAACACAACCACGTGTAACGCGAGTACGTGCCCAACTAGTTGTCGATTCCTCCAGACATAATAATAATAATAATAATAAAGAGGCTTCCAAACAATTTTATCTAACTAGCGTTGTTCATCAATTCCCCCCCTTTCAAATTTTGAAAAATTTAGGTTTTGCTCCATAGGTTAAAGAGAGGGTTTACAATCCTCCATGTCAAAATTATTTAAGAATTTTGTTGCATACTTGGTTTGATTAAGGAAGATTTAATGAGATTATTGAGAAACTTCCACTCCAAGATAGCATCAAAATGGCCCAAGTCAATCATTTTGAATCTTTTTGAAGTTCTTCTTTTACTTGTTTGATGCAAACTTCATGATTCCCCATAATGATTAAGTCACCAATATAAAGAATAATGACTACCAAGGTTTGACCTTGCATCTTGAAATATAAAGTATCATTAGATTCATTGCGATAAAAACCAACTTTTCTAAGGTATTCATGTATTTTGGCATACCATGCTCTAGGTGCTTGTTTCAAGCCAAATAAAGCTTTGATTAATTTGCAAACTTTTTTGCTCTTGTCCTTCAACTTCAAAACCGGGGGTTGAGTCATGTAGACTTCTTCTTTCAAGTCACCATTAAGAAAGGCACTTTTAACACCCATTTGGTGAAATGTCCAACCATGTCGTACACCAAATTAATTACCATTATGATTGTATTCCACTTTGTTGTTAGTGCAAATGTTTGTTTATAGTCTATGCCTTGTTTATAACAAAAACCCTTTGTCACAAGTCTTGTTTTATACTTATCAACTTCACCATTTGACTTATACTTGATTTAGTACTCCCATTTGAAGCCAATGGATTTAAGATCTATTGGACAATCAACAAGTTCCCATGTTCCATTTGAAATGACCGAATCATATTCATCTACCATGGCTTGTTGTCATTCTTTATGTTTCATCAATTCTGCAAAAGTGGTTGGTTCAATGAAAGCATGAATTATTAAGGAAAAATTTGATTGAGATGTAGTGGAACTTCTAGTTCATGTTTTCTTTTGTTCATCTAGGTGAACATCTTTGATTAGTTGCATGAACCATTTTGGTCTAATGTTTTTGCCTATGGTGAAGTTTCTACATTTGATTTGACTTGTGTTGTAGAAGAATCATCATCTAAAGAAGAGTTATATATCTCCTAAACATTGATGTTGGGGGCTAAGTCTTTTTTAATCCACTTTGGTTTTCTTTGATGAATTGTTTTATCCTGAATTACCTTTTTCTTTAAGTGACTAAGGAGATTATAAATCTCTTCTACAATTTTACTTTTCATTTTATCAAAGAAAACATTTCGACTGATAATGAATTTCCTACGAGATAGCAACTGATATCCTTTCTTTTATTTGAATATCCAATAAGCATGCATTTCATACTATGATTTTCCAACTTAGTCTTCTTCTTTTTTTCTTTAGGAACTAAGGCATAAAAAATGGAGTAAAATACTTGAAGATGATTAACTAACTAAAGGTGTAGTACCATACCAAGATTCATATGGAGTGATTCCGCCTAATTTTGATGTGGGTGATCAATTTCTTATATATACAATTGTATGAACTACTTCTACCCAATATTATGTGTTTAACCCCTTGAAATGTAACATAGATCTCCGCATTCCCATTAGAGTTCTATTCATTCTTTCTATGACCCTATTCCATTGTGGAATATAACAATTTGTCAACTTCCTTTTTATTCCATTTTTCCTACAATAATCATTGAATTTGAAGTGAATTATCCCCCATTATTCTTTTTCAATGTGAATTTTTTTTCCTTGGTGACATTTTCAACTAAGCGTTGAAAATGTATGAACTTTTCAAAGGCTTTCGATTTATACTTCAAAAAATATACCCAAGTCATCATTGTAAAATCATCAACGAAAAGAATGAAGTATTTTCATCAACCAAGAGAAGATTCCATAGGACCAAAATGTCACTATGTATACATTGCAAACATCTATTTGCTAACCATGTACTTGTGAGAAAATGATCCCTCTTTTGTTTTCCAATGATACATGCTTCACACTTAAAAGTTTCCTTTTTGAAAGTAGGAAACCATTTAACCATCTATTTTGTTTTAAGTTTGCTTAAGATTTCAAAGTTTAAATGTAAAAATATGTAATGCCATAATCTTAAGGAGCTAGGGGATAAATCCATTGATGTTGTAAAATCTTGTTTGTAAGGAATGAATATGCCTTGTAGCCTCAAAAGTTTTCCATATTGAAACCCTTTCATTATTGTTTTTAAATTGTGTTTCACTGAATTGATTTTGATGAAGACATCTTCCATAAGATTTTGATGAAGCCCTTGTCTAATGAGCACCAAGAACAACAAATTATTTTTAAAGGTCAGAACATACCAAAAATTGGAAAGTGATACTTCACCAATTCCTGGAAGAGAGAAATGTGCCGAGTCTTTTCCTTGAGGAGTATGGGTTGTGTCATCTACCGAATAAATTGGATTAAGTTCAATATCATGATATGTCAAAAATAATATTTTTTAGCACATATGTTGAGTATCCCTTGTATCTAGTATCCATTCATCTTCATAATCATTTCTTATCATCTTATTAGTGGCAATGGAATCTACAAAGTTTATTTCCTCATTAATTGTCTATGCATATTCAAAATCATCCTCTTGATTATCAACATACTAAGCTAAAGTTGAAGCATAAGAATTAGAATATTGTTTAGAGTTGAAAATTTGCTTAGTCTTGGGAAAATTTTCATTTTGCATCGTACACTCTTCTAACACATGCCCAATGAAAAGACATATTTTACACTTTATTTGAGTCATATATTCACTTATTCCTAGTTGATTATTGTTGTTAGGAGAATCCAGAGATCTCCTAAAATATTGTTGATTTGGTTATGTCTTCCTCTTCCTTGTCTTATACCACAACCAAAACCATGCTCTTGATTTGTTGAATTATTCAATCTTCCTCTTCCTATAGAACTTTCATTGTATGTTCCTCTTCTTGTTGTACTTTCATTATAAGTGCCTCTTCCTCTTGAGATTTATCCTTTTCTTGAGTTTGTACAGAGAAAATATTCACCTAAGTTCTTGTTTTTACCAAAATTATTGTCATGTTGGACCAACAAGTCACTAAGGGAATCAAAAGTTTCATTCTCCAATTTACTAGTGATTTGTAAAGTTTCCAAAAAATGTATATAAGAAGGTGGAAAACCATTGATCAAATATTGAGTTCATAAGACTTTCTTCCACATCCTTAAATCTACATTTTAATATTTCTTGTCTATAAGAGGGTGGAAAACCATTGATCAATATTGAGTTCATAAAACTTTCTTCCACATCCTTAAATCTACATTTTAATATTTCTTGTCTAATATTTTTTAAATGAGAGATGTACTTCAAAACATCTCCCCCTTGGCCCAATCTTTGTTTAAGGAGATTTATATGGATATCAACCTATTTTGATTTAGGTTGAGCATAAAAAAATTTCTTAAATATTTTCCATGCATTGCAGGCATCAATTTCATTTTCAATGTGTAAAAACATTTCATCAATAACTACAGAAGATCTAGGAAATTTTACATTGGAGAGCCCCTTTAAAAACACATTTCCTTTGAGATCTATAAAAAAAAATTTAGATTTGCAATAGATAAAAATAGATCTATAGATTTTCTTTTAGATCTACAAATATGTTTTTGAAAAAAATCTTGAGATTTTCAATGGATTGAAAATCTAGAGTATGTTACAATCGATCTATACTCGACTGTAAATAATGTCCTAAATTAATATTTCAGAATTACAAATACTTTCCTGATTTTAACGAATAAAAGAAATACCTCCTTCAATACATTCCTTTGTTTGATGAATAAGTTATGTCTTTTCCTTTGGGGTCCTCTTCAATGATTCAATATCATGGTCTTCTCAACACCATAGTTTTTTCATCACCATGGCCAACTCATTTATGTGGCTTTGATACCATGTTAACATTCACCAAATATCCTTAGACACACAATTTTATTAATCAGAAAAATAAAATTACATAATAGGTGAGAGGTATAGTGTATATATAACCTCTATAACTTTATTTCAACATGCCATGTGTCTTTAACCAATAATCACTATGACAAGGATGTGATATGGACAATTTATTTCCTACGAAATACATATCTTTTAAAAATAAATTTATTTATTATTGTTATAGAAAAATATCTATATAAATAAACTTTGAAATTATTAGACTAACAATATTTTCATATTGTTTATTTCTTTGCTTTCTCCTATGTATTTTCTTTACCTTTTAAAGTGGCAATAACCATGCTCCATAATCTTTTCATATTGTTTATTTCTTTGCTTTCTCCTATGTACTTTATTTACCTTTTAAAGTGGAAATAACCATGCTCCATTGCAATGCGTGTAGATTCAAATGATAAATTGAGAGCACTGGCAGCAAACTCTCTGTAGCGAGTGTTGATGAAGGATGATATCTTGTACAGGGTTATAAAAGACAAATATCTTCCAGGATTAGGCCTACATGGCGGATGCAGAAAGACCTGCAACTATCCAGTAATGGCAGATGGGGGTCTCAGTGGTTTCTCGGATACATCGATGGCATTTATAGATGTTACTATCTTAAGCAGATGATTTGTTAAGCTGACGAGGTGTATTTTAGGTAGATGCACAACCATTTTAGTGGAGGTCATTGTTTTATTTAGAGCTTCTTAAGTGTTAGTTACTACAAGTCCTATCTGTCAGAGATTAGACAGGTTTAATCCCGAGATATGAGGTCTTTACTGCTATTCATTACCTTGCGGGTTGTGCTTTTTTGATGTAGTGAGTGAAGGAGGCAGTAGAACAAAGGTGAGGTGGGAGAAGCTTCTGGATGGAAGTTGATTTCATCACACTTATTGGTGCGGCTGACGAGGAAATATGAAACAATTTTGGTTTATTTTCCTCAACAGATGAGCTCAGTGTAGGTACGGGATGTAATAAATTGAACTATGGACCTGCATTCAAAGAATATTCTGACAATTAGAGACAAGTATGTTCCATTTTCTATAGAGCCTACACTTGGTTTTTGTTCTAATAGTCTACGACCTTTTACAGAGAACACAGTAGGTGGACAAGGTGTCATAGGGAAGATGTCAAGTTGTAAAACTCTGGGAGGTTATGACCACAGGGCACAGGGCGGTAAAGGCAACCGTACAAAATCATGGAACTCAAACCAGTCCAAACGAAGAATGGTCATGGGTGCGGATATCGGTTTAGAGGAAACTTGTAATATGTAACTATGTGCATTGATGGGTGGTCTTTCATATCGTTCTCTTTGCAAAATTTCATTACCATTTTGGGTATCGGCTACCTGGGCCCCCTTGTTGGGGTACACTCCTAAAATTATGTATTTGCGGAGGGGATGTTTCGGGTTTCGGTTTAAAAAACCAGAAGGTACTATGTTAATTTTGGATAAACTTTGGGTTGTCAACGGTAGTATTTTGATGATTAAGATTTGGAGGGTTAGTTTTGATCGTGCAAGTGATTATTTTCAGTTTTTCCATATGTGGGTGTTGTTATCTGGGCTTCCTTTACAATTATGGAATGCAAAAGCTCTGGAAGCTATAGGAAATGAGCTTGGTCAGTTTATCAAAGTCAATGAACATTCCTTAAAGGCTCTTGAAAAGTGTATGGGTAAGGTACTAATAGAGATTGATATACATTCTGGCTCACTGGATAATTTAGAGATAGACTAGAGGGATCATAATCTAAGCCAAAGACTAAACTACTTATGAATTCCTTTCAGGTGTTCTATTTATTGACAGACTGGTAACCTGAGAAGCGTCTGTCAGGGTTTAGTGGAGGAGGAGGAGTTTGAAGCCTCCTTGCTCAGAAATTTGACTTGTGAAGTCTCTCCATAGGTGGACTCATTTGATAATGGCTTTTACAACTCAGGAGTGGAGGAAATTCCTCTGAATGTGCCTGGATATTCTGTCACAGGTAAGTTTAAAATTATCTACCCTTCTCTTTACTACTCGTTGTCTACTTGGGAATGTGATTATTTGGATTCTTCCATTACACTGGAAGAGGGAAATATGCAATTTTTCTCAAATGGTAATATATCGGACCGAGAGGGATTTATCACTTTGACGGGTAACTTACCTAATCTGGGTTGGGAGGGGGACAACCCATTACACCTTCTATGTTTGTGAAACCTCTGGTAAATCCTGTGGGGGATAGTTGTTTACTATTTGGTACTACTTATGTTGTGAATATGTATTTTCGGGGAGAAAAGGGTATTTCAAGTGAGCCTATGGGGGATAGTCGTTTACTATCTGGTATTACTTCTGATGTGAATGCAGAACTTCGGGGAGAAAAGGGTATTTCAAGTGAGCCTGTGGAGGATAGTTCTTTTTTACCAAGATTTAGGGAGCCCAATCTAGGAGAAATCTCCATAGGTGTTGTTCTGGAGTCACCGGTCCCTTATTACAGAGAGACCTTGTCTACTACTCCTATTCCTACTTACCAAGGGAGGTTTGTAGTTAGCAAATTTGGGAAAAGTGGAGATATTGGTTTGCTTGAATGGACTGGGGAGGGTACTAGAAAGGATTATGCTTGGTTGAGGGGATTGGGATATGATATTTACCCTATTAAAACCAGGAGTGCACGCAAAAAAGCAGTTACTATACCCACTACTCTAGATTTAATGTTTTCCAATATCTCTGATAATGGGGTGCTTAGAGGCATGAAAGCCCTATCCAGGGAAAAATCATGATCTTGCTCACCTTAAACATCAAAGAGGTAGCCCCCCCCCCCTAAAATTTGCCTCTATGCATGGAATTATAAATAAGACTAATCCTGATATTATTTTCCTACTAGAAAATTTCGTGGATGAATAGAAGGTTAGATCTTTCATGAATTCTTTATGACCTGCTTGGTTAGCATGTGTTCTTAGCTTGGTTGGAAATTTTTGGGGTCTTTTGGTGACCTGGGATCAATCTAAATTTGATCTTTCTTCTTACTTAAGTTGTGGTGGTATTTTCCTGACAGTTACAAGTTTAGAGAATAAGAGGTTGATTTCTCTTTTAAATGTATATGGACCTTGTACAGACGTAAAAGATTTTTTGGACAAGGTGGTTGATAGGGGAATGTTAGCCCATAAGAATCTATTGGTATCAGGGGATTTTAATTTCACAATTAGTGCTAGCGATGTTTGGGGTGATACAACTCATCTGGATCAGTTGGCATGGTATTTTAAGGAGAGTTTTTGGGATAATAGGCTTGTTGATATAATACCTGGTGAATTAGTTCCTACTTGGAGGAATGGAAGATCTGGAGCTGAAGGTATCACTAAAATATTGGACATGGTTTATTTATCTGTAGATTTCTTGAAAAATATTGGAAGATACAGGTCTCGGGTTGCCTATCCATATCTATTAGATCATGCTCATGTACTTTTGCAACTAGAACACAACTTTCACTCTACAACCTATCCTTTCAAATTAAATTTGATGTGGCTAAGAGAAGAATAATTCTCTCGTATAGTTCATGAAATCTAGAAGGATCATATTTTTTTACAAGAGTCTGGGGTTCAGAGGAGATTGGTTTGGAAATTGAAATTGTTGAAACAACGAGTAAAGAATTGGGCAAAACAACAAAGATTACAAAAACATTTAAAGATAAAGTTTTTACAAAGGACAAAAGTCATGGACCTGATGGATGGATGGTCGAGTTCTTCATTCACTTCTTTGATTTGGTAGGGGGTGATTCGCTAGAAGTGGTTGAGTATTCCAGGAGTAGAGGTGAAGTGGTAAGAGCTATAAACTCGACTTTTCTGGCTCTAATTCCAAAAGTCAACAATCCTTCTTCATTTGGCGATTATATACCTATAGATCTGTGTAATTTGTGTAATAAACTTATCGCAAATATCATAGCGAATAGGATAAAACCTATTCTTTCTCAGACCCTGTCGAGAGAGAAATTGGAGTTTTTGAAGGGGAGACAGATTTTGGATGCCATTGGCACGACTCAGGAATGTTCACACAACATTAATATGAAAAAATTAAAGGCACTACTTTTGAAGATTGACTTAAAGAAGGCATATGACTGTATCAACTGGGACTTTTTAAGATTGATCTTAATACAAACTGGTTTTGAACTTTTGATTACCCAATGGATAATGAGTTGTGTGATCAGTGTGTCATGTGCAGTCCTGATAAATGGGGAGACTACTTCCTTTTTCTAGAGTGGTAGAGTATTGAGACAATGTTTCCCATTATCTCCTCTATTATTTATCTTAGTGGTGGAAGGTCTTAGTTTACTTCGGAAGAAAGGTCACGTAGACGGGAAACTTAAAGGTGTGAATGTCTCTAGATTAGTAAATATTCTTCATCTTTTTTTCATGGATGATGTTCTAATCATGACCAAAGCTTCACTACAGGAATGGAAGGAGATTGACGACATTTTAAAAATCTTTTGCAGAGCGACGGGCATGGTGATTAACTTGTCAAAGTCAACCTTTCATCATTCAGGCATACAAGGGGAGATTTTAGAGAATCTCAATGAATTATTCCCATACAACTATGTGGATCTCAATATAGGTTTTAGATATATTGGATACTTTCTGAATTCTATAAAATGCAAGGCTGAAGATTGGAGGTGGCTAATTTCAAAATTTGAAAAAAGGATTGTCCAATGGTGTAATAGGTGGATTTCTCTAGGGGGGCAATTCATCCTTATTAAAGTTGTTCTTGAAAGCAACCTGTATATTGGATGGCATTGGCAGCGATACCAGTTTCAGTTCTTAACAAGATCAGACAGTTAAATTTTTCTTTTCTTTGGTCGGGTTGTAGTGAAAGAAACCATTTTCATCTTTGTAGATGGGAGATTATTGCTAAACCAAGGATTTTTGGTGGTTGGGGTTTAAGGAACATTTTTATTTTTAATAGAGCACTGGTGGAAAATTCTCTGTGGAAAGTGTTGATGAAGGATGGTATCTGGAACAAGGTTATAAAAGACAAATATCTTCCATATTGTTCGGTTTCTACTTGTCTTAGAACGATCTCTTATAGAGCAACATCTGCTTCTCAGACTTGGATAAAATTATTAAAGGGTTTACCTCTCATAACTCATTGGTTGAGTTGGAGTCCGAGAACAGGTCAGTTGGTTTTAATAGGTAAATATATGATTCAGTGGTTGGAGAACTCCTTTCTACTTTCTCATGATGTATTAACTTCCTTAAAGAAAAAAAATATCTCATTACTATATCAGGCTAGAGGATTTTCTCGGCTAGGTACTATCTGCTCTGTTTGGAAAGATAGTGGAGAACTTGCTCTTACTGGGGATTTGGAAAAAGAATGGGATTTGTATTCCAGGGATTTAACAAGCTCAAGGATTCATCTACACAACATAGATGATGAGATAAAATGGATCGGAGGTGATAATTCAGGTGTTCTAACTGTAAAAAATGTCTATTGTTCCATAGCTTCAAAAATATGGCAACAACCTATTGGTGGTTGGAGGAAAAAATTGTGGACTTGGCATTTAGCACTAAAAATCAAATTTTTTATCTGGTTATCGTTGGAAAACAAGATGCTAACTTGGGATAATTTAATATGTAAGGGATGGGAATGGCCTAATATATGTCTCCTTTGTGCAAAAGGTCCAGAGTTTGTTTATCATCTACTGGTCAACTTCTTTTTTACTCAACAAGTATGGCACATGATTTTAGGAGGACTAAATCTAAGAAATGTTTGGGAAGGAAATACTTTAAATGATTGTTATGATAGTTGGATAAAACAGGTACCAAAGTACTCTACTTTTCCCTCTATTGTTAGTTGGCATGTTTGTTTGGAGCACAACAAGGTAATATTTGAAAATGGGAGCCCATCCATCTATTCAATAGTTTATAAGTCTCTTAAAGGTTTTGATAGACTTTTAGTACCCTAGAAATTGCATATTTTCCGTACCAATAAGGCATTATTCCAGGATTGGTCTACAGTGGGTTGGTTTGATGGAGCAACAATATCTAATGGTATCTAAAGTGGAGCAAGGGTGTGATTAAGATCAGTGAAAAAACTGCTTATAAATGGACATTCAACTATGGCTCATGTACCAATACAAGGGAAGAATTATTAGGAGTCTGGGAAACTCTTATCCTGGCATCTAGATTGCATATTTTTTATATACAGGTGTTTGGATACTCTAAAATAATTATTGACTGGTGTAATTGCAAAGGAAAATTACAAGTAATTTATTTAGACTAGTGGAAGGCCATAAATAGATATCTCAGCAAATCCTTCAGTTCTCTCAACTTCTCCCATATACATCGAGAATAAAAATAAGGAGGCAGACAAATTATCAAAGAAGGCGCTCAAGATGCAAGAAGGAAAAATATTAATAATCAATGGGAAGAAGGAAATGAAGGACCTACATTGTTCTTAAACTTATAATTGTACATCTTTGAATTTATGTGTATCTCTTTTTTGGGACGCACCAGTTTAGATCTTAGATGTAGAGGATGAAAATAGTCTTCTCACTTTATTTTTGGATGATCTAGTAGAGAGTTTATGTAGGAACTTGAACTAAAGATGGATGTCTTTCTTCCTTCATCCTGTGAGTTCGTATGGACAATGTTAATTTTTTTCATTTTGGACAAGAACTTTACATGTGTATGTTAGCACTAGGAATCACCCTCAGACTGTAATGAGAATAAGCCCAGTACCCATCAGTTTATACAGTAAATGTAAATGAGTTTTAGGTGGTCAAATGGAGAAGACTCAATGATAATAACGTTCTAACTCGGAAATCTGGACTAGCATGCATAAGCAATTGAGTTCTAGAATCAACTTCAGTCAGTAAGTTGGAGTAAGTGTAAGTTTTAAACCTGTGAAGTAAAGAAATGCATATAGATTCTTAAGCAAAGCATAAATTAATCAATGGCTCATTCACATAGTACACAGAGATTTATATCGGAAACC
>SNQJ01S0184036.1:8529-18918 GCA_010110895.2 Picea sitchensis | reverse complement strand
TCCCCATCTCTCCAGCTGCTCCTAAGAATATTTTCCGCCTCCCTTCCTGCACACTTGGTTTCCTGTAGAAATAATATATCTGGATTTTCTGTCTTAATACATTCCCGGATGATCCTCTGCTTGGATCTTCCATTAAGACCTCTAATGTTCCAAGATATTGTCTTCATCATGAGGATGGTGGGGGGTGGTGAAGATATCCCTCTGAAAGCCTCTGTATCTGGCCTGAATTGATCATTAGGTGCCCTGCCTCCCTTATGAGTTGCTGAGCTGGTTTGCGTCCCCGTCTCTTGCTTTCCTTGGTGGATTTTTTGGGTTCAGGGTTGGGATCTGACGAGATGCCTAGCCTAGTTGTGGACCCTGCCGTGGAGTCGGTGAATACCTTGTGCACTTTCCTGAGTTGTTCTACTGGAATATGTTACAGATCCTTTTGATTGAGGGCTTCCTCCAATTTTTCTAAGTCTATTTCTGCCAGATCCATTTCATCAATGATCATATTAATGTCTTCATCCCTGCCGGAGTGTGTTGACTGGTTGGTTGCCTTTGTATACGCTGGAAGTGGTGTTTCAGTGCTTTTGCCTTTCGCCTGTGTTGAAGCTTGGATGTGGCTTTGTGATTCCGCTTCTTTCTGAACCTGGTTGAGAGTCTCAAAGGAATTTTTGGTAGAGGCCTTCGGGGATGAGCTCTGGTTCTGTTTCTTTTGCGTGTTCTTTCTCCTTCCTGTGACATTGATAAAGTCGTCCTTCTGTTTAGCTTCAGCTGGTTTAGGAGCTGAGGCGTTCAAAGGGCAATCTCTGAACAAGTGGCCGTGCTCGTGGCACTTCCTGCATCGGAAGGGTATGTGTTCATAGTCAATAGTCCGGTTCCAATCCTCATCCTGGTATTCCAGTGTAATGGATCCTGGCAGAGCTTTCGAGATATCCATGTAGATGCAGATACGAGCATATGAAGTGTATTTCCTTATTTTCGTGGCTTCTGAGGCTTTGACGTTTTGACCCACCGTATTTCCTATACCCATCAGTATTTCTTCCAGCCAAAATTCCTGGGGCAAGGAGTACAGCCTTATCCATACCAAGGCTCTTGAAAAGTCTTCTTGCTCTGGACTAAACCTGTCAGTCCAGAACCTTAAGAATAAGCCGGCTGAGTTGTAAAAGTATGGTCTGTTGTCGAATATTCTATCCTTGTCTTCTAGGTTGTACAGGATAATAGTGAAAAAGACCTTAGAGCTAAGTTGTACCTCATAATCCCCCTTGGGGTTCCACCAGTCCTTTATCCAGCGAGTGAGGTCTTTCTCGGTAGGCCATAACCCCAAGAATTTACCTATTAATGCGTGGTCCATCATAAACTGGGTGTGTTCCCCCACCCTTGTTGATTTGATGCGATAAAGAGGAGGTTTTTCCATTTGAGGAATACACTTACCTGGCAACCAGTTTTTGGAAGGTTGCGGTTGGGATGTGCTGGGTTCGAGTTCCATTTCTTTGCCAAGACTTTGTTCCTGGTTGAAAAGTTGCTCCCGCAGATGCACAGGTGGCTCAAAGGTGGGCCGCTTGGCTCGGGTACCAGATCTGTCGTTTGCGGCTATGTCGTTGTACGAGGGGGGTTTCCCCCCCTCTCCCGTGCTCATTGTGAGTGGAGCAGGAATCTCGAGAGGGTCAGAACTGCAGAGCTGCAGTGCGGGTAGCAGTGTGTTGATGTCAGAGTACTCAGCATACAGACGCGGGCCTGGTTCTTCGGCGCGCTAGGGTTTTTCTTCCAAGTCTAAGAGTGTGAGTTGTTGAGAAGCCTGACTTCAATGCTCCTTTAAAAATAAAATATTATTAATTGATTAAAAAAATTTAAAATTAAAAAAATTTAAAATTAAAATAAATAAATAATAATAATATATAAATTTCATAATTATTTTTAATTAAAAATATAATAAAATTACATAAAATTATTTTACGTATAATTTAATAATTTATTTTACTCAAATTAAAATTAAATTAAATTGAAAACAAAATATTATTATTTGGATAATAAAAAAATTTAAATAATTTTTTTAATTCTATTATATATCAATATATATGATAATTTATTTAATAATAAAAATATATCAATATTATAAATAATTAAAAACATTACATATATAAAAAGTTTTAATAAAAAATCTAGAGTAAATCTTAAATGCTTCAAACATACAATATCGTTAACAATTTAAATCTTAAATGCTTCAAACATACAATGTCGTTAACAATTTGCTTCATTTCCTTCATGAACTAAATCCGTAAAATTAAAAAAATATAATATAATATTTTAATAATATTTCCATGAATTCATTTTTATATTATTAAATTTGAATATATATATATATAGATATAATATTTTTTCCTCGTAAAATTATATTCCAATTAAAAAAAAAAATCTTAATCTTTAAAGAATTCTTAATCTTAATAAATAATTCATCATAAAATCTTGAAAAATCAATATAACTATATTGTTAACCACATCCAATTATAATATATTTTCAAAATTAGTAAAGAGGAAGTATCATTTAAAAAATAATTGATAAAATTAAAAATAAAATATATTTAATCACTTTTAAGAATCAAATTTTCAAGATTAGTAAAAAGAAAGTATCAATTTTTAAAATTAAAATATAAATATATTTAATCACTTTTAAAAATCAATATAACTTTGAGTGTATTGTTAACAACATTTAATTATAATATATTTTTAAAATTAGTAAAGAGAAAGTATCATTTAAAAAATTGATAAAATTAAAATTAAAATTAAAAATAAAATATATTTAATTACTTTTAAGAATCAATATAACTTATATGTTATATGTATTACATATAACATATGACTATATTGTTAACCACATCCAATTGGTATTAGTATGGAGTAAGTCTCTTGGAAGGAGCGGGTTTAAACCTACATATGGGCGGGAACATCCAAGCTACAACAATGGCGGTGTTGCTTTCACAGAAGAGTGTTCATTGGTGTTTGCACTCAGACTTTAACACCTTAAAGTAGACCAAGCTTACACAGACATTGAAGCCACACCTCTCCTCCAGACAGCCTCACTGCCTTTGTCAGTCTTTTCTGATGTTTGTTTAGGGAAGTGTTTCGAGCCTGTATTTTTTACTATTTTTGGTTTTTGAACCGTGTAGTCTAGGCAGTTTACTATGCATTGTGGAGGTTAACTTGTCATCTTACTATCGGAGTGGCCGATTATCAACCTCTGTCAGTTTTCATGGAGTTAGAACTGGTAGAATGGTGGACTAACGGAACGAATAGAATGGCGGACCAAGTAGAATGGTGGACCCGAGAGAAACATACTGAAGGACATGAGAACAATTTGACAGATGGAGAACCACACACTAGTGGTCATGAGCACATTCTTGTCGGACCTGAGCGTGAATTGGTGACTTGTGAGAATTACTTTAACAAAAACTTTGTAGATTCTTTGGAGGACTCGACTGACTTGACCTACTCCTTAACAAATATGGACCCACCGGTTCCTTCGGGCTTGGTGTATTAAGTTTTGAATACCTGTTATTTAGTTTGGAGGAGAACTTGGTGCTATATGCTTTTGTCCCTGGAAGCAGCATACTATTGAACACTAGAAAAATTTGACAACATGAGAACTACTCAGTTTTTCGGTCCTAAGTGTGAAATGGAGAACCTGAGAGCAATACTTTCGCATACAACTTCTGACTAGGCCCACTACTTGACAGACTTGGTCCCACTTGTCCCTTTAGACTCTGTGCTTTGTGTACCCACTACCAGCCAAATAGTTTTGGAGGAGAACTTGGAGTTATATGTTTCTTCGTACTGCCCAACTCAGTGGAGATACATTTATGTGCACTACCCAATACAGTGGAGGTATGACTTTTCCTACTATAAAGAAAGATAATGAGGCCTTGATGGTAGAAGATGATGAGCTGGGTTGGCAACAAGCGGGACTATTCTCTTGGTGGACCTCGGGATCCATCAACTCCTTCAACTGCTCATTTGTTGGTGCAGTTAGACTTTTCTTCAACTTTACTGACAAATGAAGCTTCCATTCCTCCTAGTCAGAGGTCAAGGGTTACCTTACACTCTGTTCCACCTTCTACTGACCCTATCTTCCATCAGAATCTCCTCTCCACTACTCCTTCACAAGTCTTGAGACCAAAGGAGAGTATTACTAACCAGCCACAACGAGCGAGATCTTTTAGTAAACCACCTTCTTCAAGCATCATAAGAAAAGCCTGGAAACCAAATAAAAAGATTAGCAAGATGGTTCTAGGTGTTGACGTTGGTTTAGAGGAAGCTTGCAGGTTTTCTCTTTGTGGGCTGGTTGGAAGGTATGCTTATGCCTATCTGAGTAAACTTGACATAAAGGTCTGGGTTATTGAGCATTGGCTGCCACTATTGGGTTATGCTCCAGAAATTGTCCCTCTTACAAAAGGGTGGTGGGGTTTCATTTGTAAGAACCCAGAAGATGTGGGTCCTTTACTGGAAAAGTCATGGATCAATGGAGGCGGTAGCTTACTTTTGAAGAGGTGGAGAGTGGATTTTGATCCGGTGACAGAACACTTCCAGTTTCGTCATCTTTGGGTACTTCTTCCAGGGCTCCCCATCCATTTGTGGAATACTGGTGCATTAAGAGTGATTGGGGAGGCCTTGGGGAAGTTCATTGCAGTGGACCCATCTTCCCTAGAAAACTCATCCAGAAAAATGGGCAGGGTATTGGTGGAAATGGATATTCATGGTGGGTTACCTGAAGTGTTGGACATTAAATGGAGAGGGAGACATATTATCCAAAAATTTGATTATCTTGGGATCTTGTTTCGTTGCAGCCGTTGTAGAGCAACGGGACACCTTCGCCGTGATTGTACAGGATTGGATCTCGAAGAGACTTCGGAGGACACTCTCCTACAAAGAGAATCCCTAGAACTTGACACTGAAGTGGACTCTTTTGGTTCAGGTTTTTCCTTGGAACTTGCTTCAGACTCACAGCTAGATTCTTCGACGCTCACAGGTAAGCTTCAAAAACACTACCCAACTCTCTTCTTTTCCCTGTCACTCTGGGAAAGAAATGCATTGGAAAATTCTCAGTGGCTACTTCTTTCTACTTCAGCATTGACTAGTCTGCTCCCTGGAGGGTTGGGTAACAAGAATAACCCCTTGTCGACCACACAAAGGGCCCCTGACCATGCTTTGACAAACTCTCTGTGCCAGTTTGAACACCTTGTTTCTCCTCATTCCCCTTCTTTGGAGACCCCACTAGAGACCTCCTTTCCCTTTCCCACTCTGTCTGAGGTTATTACTTCTTTGGGGGTGGGTCATGGCCTCCCTAACCTGACTAGTTTTCCCCCTCCCTCTTCTCGCGAGTCGAGAACCTTCTTTCTCTGGTAGCACACACTTGGCCTTTCCCCTATCTGATCCTTCTTCGTCGAGCCCTTCATAATATCCTTTATAGGCCGGCTATAGAGAAGAGGAGGTAGATGAGCCTTCTCTTAGAGTTGTCCTAAACTCACTAATGCCTCACTCTCAAGAACCTACCTCTGCCATTAAACTACCTATTTTTTCTGGGAAAGCCATCATAAATCATGTTGAGGGCTCGGAGGCGTCGACGTCCGAGGGTCCTTTACTTGGTATTGGAAAAGACTTTGCTTGGTCCCGGGGCTTGAGCATTGAACACTCACCTATAAAGACCAGAAGCTCCTGAAAAAAGCAGGTGGCCTTAGCTTCTCAGACTGACTTACCTTTTACTCCTTCCACAGACTGTGGGCCTCTTAGAGCATATAAAGACATGGCAAGAACTAAATGATGTTGCTGCTCTCATTGAACATTCGAGGGATCAGAGGCCCTCTCAAAGTGGCCTCACTTAGGAGACTTCTGGATAAGTATCAGCGAAGGATTATTTTTCTACAAGAGACTTTAGCTCCGACACTGAAAGCTATAGATTTCCTCCTTACTCTCCGACCGAATTGGTATTCTAGTGCGATAAACACATTGGGTACTTCAGGGGGTCTTCTAGTCGCCTAGTGATGCAGGAGCATTGCCAACTCAGCAAGCGTGGAGCCAGCGCATGTGTTTTTAAACACATGAAATATAAGCTTGATAAATCTTTTTGAATTCTCATTTAAGATGAAGCGCCATATCCTTCAATGAAATATTTATGAAGGAGCGCCTGTTGTGTTGTAGCAGACCTCGAGCCTTACGCTCTTGTCTGAATTAGATAGGAGGCATTTATTAGATTTAATGCAGGTAGATAGATGTTTAAATCTAGATTAGACAGTTTTAGAGTCTGAGAGGGAAAACGGATGTAGACANAGGCCTTGGGGAAGTTCATTGCAGTGGACCCATCTTCCCTAGAAAACTCATCCAGAAAAATGGGCAGGGTATTGGTGGAAATGGATATTCATGGTGGGTTACCTGAAGTGTTGGACATTAAATGGAGAGGGAGACATATTATCTAGAAATTTGATTATCTTGGGATCTTGTTTCGCAGCAACTATTGTAGAGCAACGGGACACCTTCGTCTTGATTGTATAGGATTGGATCTCGAAGAGACTTTGGAGGAAACTCTCCTACAAAGAGAATCCCTAGAACTTGACACTGAAGTGGAATCTTTTGGTTCAGGTTTCCCCTTGGAACCTGCTTCAGACTCAGCTGGATTCTTCGACGCTCACAGGTAAGCTTCAAAAACACTACCCAACTCTCTTCTTTTTCCTGTCACTCTGGGAAAGAAATGCATTGGAAAATTCTCAGTGGCTACTTATTTCTACTTCAACATCGACTGGTCCGCTCCCTGGAGGGTTGGGTAACAAGAATCACCCCTTGTCGACCACACAAAGGGCCCCTGACCATGCTTTGACAAACTCTCTGTGCCACTTTGAACACCTTGTTTCTCCTCGTTCCCCTTCTTTGGAGACCCCACTAGAGACCTCCTTTCCCTTTCCCACTCCGTATGAGGTTATTACTTCTTTGGGGGTGGGTCATGGCCTCCCTAACTTGACTAGTTTTCCCCCTCCCTCTTCTCGCGAGCCGAGAACCTTCTTTCTCTGGTAGCACACACTTGGCCTTTCCCCTATCTGATCCTTCTTCGCCAAGCCCTTCAGAATCTCCTTTACATGCCGGCTATAGAGAAGAGGAGGTAGATGAGCCTTCTCTTAAAGTTGTCCTAAACTCACTAATGTCTCACTCTCAAGAACCTACCTCCGCCATTAAACTACCTATTTTTTCTGGGAAAGTCATCATAAATCCTGTTGAGGGCTCGGAGGCATCGATGCCCGGGGGTCCTTCACTTGGTATTGGCAAAGGCTTTGCTTGGTCCTGGGGCTTGAGAATTGAACACTCACCTATAAAGATCAGAAGCTCCCGAAAAAAGCAGGCAACCTTAGCTTCTCAGGCTGACTTGCCTTTTACTCCTTCCACAGACTGTGGGCCTCTTAGAGCATATACATCCATGGAGAGAACTAAATGATGTTGTTGCTCTCATTGAACATTCGAGGGATCAGAGGCCCTCTCAAAGTGGCCTCACTTAGGAGACTTCTGGATAAGTATCATCCGGGGATTATTTTTCTGCAAGAGACTTTAGCTTCGGCACTGAAAGTTATAGATTTCCTCCTTACTCTTCGACCGGATTGGTATTCTAGTGTAGTAAACACATTGGGTACTTCAGGGGGTCTGCTAGTCACCTGGGATCTTGTTTACTTTGAGTTAACTCCCTTTATTACCAATGTTGGTATTATTTTAAGAGGTAAGCTCTACTGTGATAATCGAGACCTTGCTCTATTGAATATTTACGACCCCTGCACAAATAAGAGATCCTTCTGGCAGTCAGTAGAAGACGGAGGCATATTGACAACTAAGAACCTCATCATTGTTTGGGACTTAAATTTTGTTTTATCTCCAGATGAAGTATGGGGGGGGGAATTATTGTGGTGGACTGACGTAAGAGTTTTTCGAGACATCATCCAGTCAAATTTTCTAACTGATATTAAACCTGCAAAACTAGTTCCTACTTGGAGGAACGGTATATCTGGAACTGATGCTGTGGCAAGGAGACTAGAAATATGCTATGTTGTCAAAGACTTACTAACTGAAGCTGGATTATACAGATCTTGGTTCGATTTCCCCTATTTTTTGAACCACGCCCCCATATTTTTCTAGTTAGATTTTTTTACCATTACACAGGGCGTTCCCATTCGAGCTAAACTCTCATTGGTTAAAGGAACAGGATTTCACAGACTTAGTCATAAATTTATGGAAGGACCCAACATTTCGTTCTGAAAGGAGCAGCCAAAAACGTTTGGTCTAGAAATTATTTGTTTTGAATTCACTTGCCAAACGATGGTATAAACAAAGCAAAAAAGGAAATTGGTGAAATTAGAGACTTTGTAAACTGAGATCAAGGCTTCGATTTTGCACTTGGTGGATGATCCAACAAATATTGAAGAAGGTGGACTGCTCAGACTTCGAGAGTTTGAAAGGAACGAGTTACTTAGAGGATAGGAAGAACTTTGGAGGCTCCGTAGCAGAGCCATTTGGCTCTCTAGTGGGGATATCAATACAAAAAAAATTCTCAGAGTGGCTAGTAACAACAGATCCAAAAAACATATTTGGGAAATTTCTGATGATAATGGACAGATTTATAAAGATCAAGAAACCATCAAAGCGGCAACCTCCCAACATTTTAAAACTTTCTATAAAGTTGGGGTTGAAATAAATATAATTGAACAAATCCAGCTGGTGGATTTATACCCTCAGATGGTATGGGAGGAAGAGTCAATTACATTATTTAAACCAGTGACTTTAGATGAATTGAAACAAGTACTTTTCCGCTTCAAAAAGGAGAAGAGCCCTGGACCGGATGGCCGGTCCTCAAAATTCTTCATTTTCTTCTTTGATATTGTTGGTGAGGACCTCCTTGACATGGTGGAGGAAGCAAGGAGATATGGGTTTGTGGAGAACAGTTTAAATTCTACTTTCATCACACTTATTCCGAAGGCCAACAAACCAATTACCTTTGATGATTACCGACCGATTTCTCTCTGCAATTTGTGCTATAAAATCATATCGAAGATCATAGAAAACCAAATCAATCATGTTCTTTCTAAATTCCTCTCACCAGAACAGCTGGGGTTTCTTCAAGGAAGGAGGATTCAGGATGCATTTGGCTCAGCCCATGAAAGAATTAACAATATTAAAAAGAAAAATTTGAAATCTATGGTCTTAAAATTGGATTTAAAGAAGGCTTTTGACTACATTGATTAGCAATTCCTAAGACTGATATTGATAAAAGCGGGGTTTGGGATACAGATGGCTAACTGGATTGTGGCTTGTGTAACTTCACCAACATATTCAGTTTTGATAAATGGCAAGGCTACAGATTTTTTTAGAAGTGGCAGGGGATAGCACCAATGTTGCCCGCTTTCACCGTTACTCTTTATTCTTACCATGGAGGGACTCAACTTACTTCTAAAGAAAGCCATCAGGGAATGTAAGGTTACATGTATCAAGGTTTCTTGCCTACAAAAAAATTTACATTTGTTATTCGTTGATGATATTATCATTATGACTAAAGCCAATTTTCAAGAATGGTGGGAAATTGACAAATTGATCAGCCTCTTTTGTAAAGCTTCTGGATTATTGGTAAACAAAACAAAAACTACAGTACACTATGTAGGAATTTCGACAACGGAACTGGTATCCTTCCAGAATCTTCTTCCTTATACCTTCAGTGAGTTATCTTCGGGCTTCAAATATTTGGGTTACTATCTCAAGACCAGAGCTCACAAAGCAGAATATTGGGATTGGTTGGTGGTCAGAATAACCAAAAGGATAAATAACTGGTGTAATCGTTGGCTTTCATTGGGTGGGAGATACATTCTTATTAAATCTGTTTTGGAGGGACAATCAGTCTACTGGATGTCACTGAAATCTATTCCGCGATCAGTGCTAGCAAAGATCAGAAGATTGATGTTCCATTTCCTTTAGAATGGACAAAAAGACACTCAACATTTCCACCTGTGCAGATGGGATGTCCTCTCCTGAACAAAGAAAAATGGTGGTTGGGGTTTTAGAAACCTCCTCTTCTTCAACAAAGCGCTGACAGTTAACACTCTTTGGAGAGTGCTCACTCATGAGGGCATATGGCAGAGCATTCTAAAGGACAAATATTTCCCTAAATTATCCTTGACAAATTGGTTTAGATTGGCTGATCACAAGACCAAAGGCGCGTCCAGAATATGGACTAGCTTAGTCTGTTCGGTTCACATCATTAAACAATGGTTAAGTTGGGTGTCTGGCACTGGTCAGCTTATCAAAATAGGGAAAGATAAAATCGCAGGTATGGGGGAAACTTCCCTCCTCTCCGATGAAATGATTGTGTGCCTGCATAAAAAAAATGTAACA
>SNQJ01S0184035.1:0-18918 GCA_010110895.2 Picea sitchensis | reverse complement strand
TATTCCTCCTATCAACCCTTGCAAAAAAGAAAGACTTATAACCTTAACAATGAGATGAAACAATGATGGAGGGTGTATTTAACATACTCCTCCCTAGGGTTTCCACCAACAATAACCAAAATAAGCAAGAAAGAAATAAATATGCATATTTTTCCTTACTTATTCCAAGAAAATGAGATATCAAACCCTAGTTTATCATGCAAAATTCATCCAAGAGCCAATAGAGAAAGCCTTTAGGGGGTGCGCATCACTCCTCCTCATCCATTCACCAAGAAACATTCACCAAAAGACTTTTCACAAGAGAGAAAGACCATAATCACCAAGAGTAGCGAAAATTTCAGCCAAGTACTTCTCATAATGGGAGAGTTATGTTATGAAAATGATTTGAGTTTGATCTCTATTTATACAAAAATTATTTGACAAAGGTTTTCCACATTCAAAGCGTAAAACATAAGATAATGGGTCAACAACCCTTATCTTACCCCTTTAACCAAACATTCATTTAAATTTCACTTTAACACATTAAAAACCCTAAAAGAAGATGACGCCACTCCTTTAGGGGACGTTTTGACACTTTGAGCAAGTCGTTGGAGAAGAGAATGGAGGTCGTTGGGGCTCCTTGAGCCTCCTCATCAAGTACTAGGGTCAATCCATGTCTCCTCTGGTGAAAATATGCCAAGTGTCAATGTGCAATTAGTCCATTACAATCAAACCCCCTCAAGCATGACAACAACCCTCAAAAGATGATGTTTTGCTTCTCCTAGGCAAGTTGTTTGGGTACTAGGGGTTGTATAAGATCCTCCATGATGCCATGTAATCCTCCAAAGGCATATCGCTGTGATTTGGTGTGTGGGCCTACAACATCCAACTCGTGGGCTCCTTTCCTCATGAAATCCCAAGCTAGGCTTGTTCTCCCAAAACTGGCCACCAAGCAAGGTCCCACAAAACAAAAGGGTACACCATCCAAAGATATCAAGTCAAAGATATCATGACAAGTGTAAACCACATCTAATAAACAAGGCACCTAAGCATGTGCACCAAAACTACCGCATCAAATTAAACAAATGCTCAAAAACCATATACAATTGACCAAGTTTAAGTATGTGAGGGGTGTCATAAAGGTCCTATTGGGTAGACCAAAACCCACAAGTAGGGGATGCTCCCAAGAATGGCCTTTCAAGGTTATGTAGTGGATGATGAGGTGGAAGGGGTTTAGACTTCATAGGTCAATGAATTTCATGACATACAAGGGCTTGCATTATCTCATTTTTGGGTGCCTTTGTAGAGGGTGTGTGGCACCTTCATTTGCGATGCACTTTTTCCAAACCCATCCTCTTGCCATTCTTTATTTGTTTCATGTTTTAAGGGATGAGTTGAAGGCTACTGTCCTAGCGTGGTGTCCAGATAATGATGGTGCCATTCACAAATACCTCGCAGAAATGAGAAGGTTGGCTCATGATGAGACCCCATTTCTCTCAGTTATGTAATTGAGAGCCACTGCCCTGGATTGGTGACCATGTGATGGTAATGCCATACCACTAAATAATCATGATCATGATAGGCCGACTTGTTATGAGACCTCCCATCCTCCAACTAACCCCTTAAGCATTCATTATCATTCATTTTTGTTGGCCCCCCTTTTCTTACAAAGAAGCGTTTCATAGCTTTCTTTGGGATCCCTGGGAGAAGCATCTGGAAGGTTAATATCTAGGATTTTATATTTTTATCCAACAACAGTACCTCTGGGCCTTCAACGCCTTCTTCCCATGAAATGAGGTACATGCTCTTCTTGGGTCACTAAAGTGAAAGGGCGTAGAAGAGGGCATTATGATGGGAATGTAATAAGCGGAAAGTGGTAAGTATGGTTGTGAATGGTATGATAACCTCTCACAGGAACCCCAATTGAAAACCTTCCCCAAAGGTTGGCTACTTACTAGGAAATCTATGACACTCACCAAGGTGAAACAAGGTCAAAAGCATAATGCCCAAGTAGATGTTCTACAATCAAAAGTAGCTCAAACACAACATGCTTAAATGCCTTAAATATTAGGGTGATTACCTGCCACAATACCTGACTTGTACCGCATGGAGCAGGACCCATCTGCCTTCCAGAAGCTAGTTGGTGTGGTGGATGTGTTGACAATGGATCAGAATGTGGTGATAGAGTGAGCTTCTGCATGTGCAAGTGGACACTGCTGGTCATGTAGTCTCTCGATACTATTATCACACAAGTTGTAGGTTGGGAAAAGCCCGACCCAACCACAAAATCAAGTGCTATATCTACGTGACACTACACCCAATGTCACCTTGATGTAGGTCCTGCACTTGGGGGTGAATAAGGTCACTCTTGGGAGGCGATCCCAGAGACCCTAGGGTAAAAGGTAAGAGAAAGGGAAGGAATATGGAAATGCCCCTAGAGGCCTGAAAACTAATTGGAAGAGGAGGGGAAGGAAGATGACTTGTAGACCAAGGAAAGCTGCCCCCAAAGTATAGTGCTTTTTCAGATGATTATACCTGCCTGAGTCACAAGGGAAAACCACTTGCAAAGCAATTTGTTAGATGGATCAACAAGTTAAACTTTCTGTCCCTATTATGCAATAGTTATATCAACAACACAATATATCTAAATCAATGTATAAAAGCACAAGGTTAACTAACAATATCATCAATGAAATTATCATTCAATTATGAACTAAGTGTAGCACTTTGGGACTGAATAAAGAATGTTGTTATAAAGTAGATTTCTGCAGTAATATATCAGCCTTATGGCTGTAACATTCAATGATGTACAACAACAAATTTAATCATTAACAAAAGCCAAAACATAGCCTAAAAGATGCGCTTAGTTTAGTGTGTTAGACTAACAAAGTTAGGGGGTAAATCTATGGTTAGTTTAGGAGTTAGGAGTAAGTTATCAACTAGGGATATGCATCCCTAATGGCCGTAGGTTAGTGTTAGTAACAACCAATAAAGTAGTAGGAGAAGCGGGACACCTCAATGAGGCAAGAGAGCCAAAGGCTCAAGGAAAACTTTCCTCAAGAGATAAACTTTAAACTTGCAAAATTCATGTTTACCAAGGAAACAATTTATTTCTTCAACACAACAAGTAAATGACTAGTGCCTTCAAAAGTTTGGGTTAATGGAGTCAAGAGAATGTGAAGAATCTGGGTAGGCTACCTCCTAGCTAGCTAGGGTTTCAACTAGGAGGGTGTATGCAATTATACTCCTCTTAGTAATCCCTTATGAAGTAATATTCCCTTAGCAATAAAATGGTGGAAACACAAGTAGGGGTGTATACCCTTATACTCCCTACTTGGCTCAATAAAATATAACCTTTAACTTGTACAAATGATAATACAATGAAATAAATGGCACCTTCAAGCATTAAAAGGCAACAAAAGCTAGACTAACCACCAAAAAAGAAATGAAGAAAGCCTTCAAAGGATAGTGCACCATTTTCATCAAGAAATAATCCAAGACATAGTCATAAATAAAAGCACAAGAGAGAGAAATAGCTAAATAGAGCGGAAATTTTAGTCCAAGAGCCTCTCACAAGAGGGAGAGTTATGATAAAATGAGATCTTATGATCTCTTATTTATACAAAATGTGACCAAGGTGACTTGTCCACATATATAGGGGTAAACCACAAGACTAGGGGTCAACAACCTTAATCTTTCCCCCTTAACAAAGTAATTCATTTAAAATTCACTTTTGCACATAAGAAAACCCTAATTTAGAAGGACCTCACCCCTTTAGGGGATGTTTTGGAATTTGGAGCAAGTCGTTGGTGTAGGAGGAGTGTGGATAGCCTTGCGAAAGCCACATGTCAAGTATCCAAGTTTCTTCCTTCATGGTCAAAGCTCATTTATCCTCAAAACGTCCAAGTGCCAATGCATCAACCACACTGCCAAACCCTAACCCCCCTAGGTGACGTTATGCCTCTAGATGTGATGTTTTCCCTCTCTTAGGAAAAATGTTTGGCATGTGGGGGATAAGCTACGTCGTCCAAGTCATTTGTAAGGCCTTCCAAGTTTGATCTTTCTTATCCGACATGTGGGCCCTTGGTATCCACCTATGGGATTCAAGCCCCATGGAAGCCCAAGCTAGGCTTGTTCTTCCAAAACTGTCCACCAACTAGGTCCTGCAAAGACAAATAAGCATTCCCTCAAAAGATCTCAAGTAATAACATCATGATAAGTGAATCCAATCAAGAAATGAACCATCTAAGCATGTGCATAAAAGACCACTATATCAAACAATTAATTTCTCAAAGACATTATGCGACTTGCCAAGCTTGGATGTGGGAGGGTTGACAAGGTGTCCTATTGGGTAGATCTTTCCCTAGGTCAAGGAGAGCTTCCAAGAGATCCCTCTATAAGACATGTAAAGTGGGTGAGGTGGTTGGGGTCAAGATTCAATGGGCATAGGGCTCATGACATACAAGAGGTCGCAATGTCTCATTCATGGGTGCCTTTGTAGAGGGTTTGTGGTACCTTCATCCGCAATGCACCTTTTTCAAGCCCTTCAAGCCCATTATTTGCCATTATTTCATTCTTTCATAATTTTAAGGAAACGTTGAAGGCCATTTCCCTGGCGTGGTGTACATATAATGGCAATGTCACCCACAAACACCTATTGGAAATGAGAAGGTTGGCTCGTGATGAGACCCCCTTTCTCTCAACCATGCAACTGAGAGCCACTACCCTGGATTGGTGACCAGATGATGGTAATGTCATACCACTAGATATTCATGGACATGATAGGCCAACTCGTGATGAGACCTCCTATCCTTCAACTAAACTTTTAGTCATATTTTATTGTGGGTCCCGCTTTACTCAAAGATAAGCGTTTCATTGATTTCTTGGGTGATCCCCGGGAAAAGAATCTAAAAGTTTTATATATAGGATTTTATCTTTTACCCAACATCAATCCCTCTGGGCCTTCAACCCCTCCTTCCCATAGAATGAGGGACAACCCCTTCTTGGGTCAATACACCCTAAAATCCCAAGAGATAAGGAAATGGGGGGAAATAGTGATGGAGAGTGGTAAGTATGGTCGGGAATGGCATGATGGCTCTTCAAGGGATTTCCTAGTAGCAAACCCGTTCCCAAGGAAGACCACTTACTAGGGAACAGTGTCAACCACCAAGGTGAAGTAGGGAAAAAGGCATAATGTCCAAGCATATATCATGAAATCTAGAGCAATCTAAGATACGACATAATCAAATGGCTTAAGTATTGAAATGATACTCACCATAATACTGACTTGTACCTCATGGAGCAAGGCCCAATGCCTTCCGGAAACCATCAGATGTGGTCGATGCCATCTGAAAATTTGGGACCTCTGTGGTGGTGAGAAGAGTCTCCAACTCTGAAAAAGGGTATTGTTGGTCATGCAGTTTCTCGACACTCCATATCTTCAACCTGAGGGCCTCGATACATAATATCCTTAGTTATCCACAAAATGGGTACAACAGGTACTACATATCTGCAACTTGATGACGTCGAGACATGATCTCCTTAATTATCCCACAAAATGGGGATAACACTACTCAAAGGCTTGAAAACTTATATGTGAGTGTGGTTGGGTCCATTGTTATTAGAACTAGACTAGTGATTGAACCGATCAACCCAAAAAATGTGAACTGGATTGGAACCGGAAAAAAACTAGAACAAAAAATCGGTCAACCAAAATATACATTAAATATTCAAATTTTGAGATGAAACATATATATTCATGTGCACCCTATTATCCCCATTTTGTGGATAACTAAGGATATTATTTCTCGAGGCCCTCAGGTTGCAGATATGGAGTGCCAAGAGACTACATGACCAGTGGTATCCTTTTTCACAGATGGAGACCCTTCTCACCACCACATAGGTCACAAATTTTCAGATGGCATCCACCAGATCAACTGGCTTCTGGAAGGCAGTGGGCCTTATGCCATGAGGTACAAGTCAATATTATGGTGAACATCATTTCAATATTTAAGCCATTTGAGTATGTTGTATCTTAGATTACTCTAGATTTCATGATATATGCTTGGACATTATGCCTTTTGCCCTGCTTCACCTTGGTGGTTAACATTGTTCCCTAATAAGTGGTCTTCCTTGGGGATGGGTTTGCTACTAGGAACTCTTTTGAAGAGCCATCGTACCATTCCTGACCATACTTACCACTTTCCATCACTGTTCCACCCCATTTTCCTTATCTCTTGGGATTCTAGGGTGTATTGACCCAAGAAGGGGTTGTCCCTCATTCTATGGGAAGAAGGGGATGAAGGCCCAAAGGGATTGATGCTGGGTAAAAGATAAAATCCTATGTATAAGCCTTCTAGATGCTTTCACCCAGGGATCACCCAAGAAATAAATGAAACACTTATCTTTGAGTAAAGGGGGACCCACAATAAAATATGATTAAAAATTCTTAAAGGGTTAGTTGGAGGATAGGAGGTGTCATCATGAGCATTGGCACTTGGACGTTTTGAGGAGAAATGGGCTTTGACCATGAAGGAAGCAACTTGGATACTTGACATGTGGCTTTGGCAAGGTTAACCACCCTCCTCCTACATCGACTTTCTCCAAATTCCAAAACGTCCCCTAAAGGGGCGACGTCCTTCTAAAATTAAGGTTTTCTTATGTGCAAAAGTGAATTTTAGATGAATTGTTTAATATTATTTTGTTAAGGGGGAAATATTAGGGTTGTTGACCCCTAGTCTTATGGTTTACCCCTAATTATGTGGACAAGTCACCTTAGTGACATTTTGTATAAATAAGATATCATAAGTTCTCATTATAACATAACTCTCCCTCTTGTGAGAAGTACTTGGTATGAAATTTTCACTACTTTTGGAAAATTGTCTCTCTTGAGCTCTTGTTTATGGTTATCTCTTGATGTATGGTTGATGGAAGTGACGTGCTAGCCTTGGAAGGATTCTCTCTTGCTATTGTGGTGGATTATCTTAGCACTTTTCCTTGAATTGGTATGGTTTTTACTTTCATGCTATCATTTGTTTCAAGTCAAGGTTATTATGCTAGGAGCTAGTTGGGAAGTATAAGGGCATATGTTAAAGTTTAAGCTATTATCAGGTTACTTTTCAATTTACTGAATAGCCATAACATAGATAGGATCACTGAGGAAGGCTTGAAATCATAGATACATCATTTTATCAGGAAACCCTCATGCAAAGGAAAAACCACGACAAGATATGTAATATAGGTAGCCAATACAATGCCAGACAATAAACCAAACACTAGAGAATATCTCCCAAGCTTAATAAGCCTCTCTCTCTTCCTTCTTCGACAGCACATGGTACACCTTCCTTCAATACTTGTGCACTAGAGGAGTGAGCTAAGTGAGTGAACAATGGGTATGCAGCTTCCCTTTGTTATACAAACTGGCAAGTCTTGAAAGGAGGTGTCTCTTCAGCATGGCCAGACTTGTCTTTGGGTGGATTTAGAACCCACTTCAATTTTCGAGATTGACTTCTTGGTCATTTTACAATTAGGTTTTGACCAATTTGCAAAAGAGGATTTGGTCAATTGTAATGCCGACATGATCAATCCACAAAGGGGATTGATCTATTGAATAATAAATATATTTTATCTTTTTACTTTATCCACAAAGGGGATAGAATATTATTGCTATTACACAATATTTTAACACTCCTCTTAACAAGAAGGATATCGTTTATCTTTTGGCAGGTCACTGGATGTCAACATCAAAACTGAACAATATCATCGGCAATATCATCAGCTGGATGAAATCATCATCAAGCTGGACAACAACATCCAATAACATCATCAGGCAGGTAACAGCATCAACTAGATAACATCATCAAATGGGCAATATCATCAAATGGGTAACAACATTAGCTGGATAATAGGAGGCATCAATATAATCCACTTGGTCATCTGGCATCTGACTGGCATATCTATAAATCAAAGTTTTGTTCTCTTTATCTTGAGAAGGTCTCTTTCTTCTTTCATCTTCCTGTGGAAGATACTTTTTCTTATCTTCTCACATAAGATATTCTATGAGTTTCGTCATTGCTTTTATGTTCTCCCTTCTCTTGTAGTAATCTATCTCACCCATCCCTTTGGGGAGGACTATTACCATAGCTTCACTCCTAATCATACCACATGAACTAGATAAGCTAAGATGATAGCATGGGCAAGAATAGACTCCCTTTCCATGATCCATACAAGATCATGACACAAACCTCAAAAGCCAACTAACAATTCCACATGATCAAGGTTTGTTTTCCAAGCTACTCAACCCTTGTCCAGAGGAGAGTATCTACCCACTACCCATTGGAGAAACATCCACACTCATCTCTACAAGGGTGGTCACACCACTCTCTACAAGAGTATTCTAGCATGTCCCAAGAGTACCCAAAACTCAACACTTGGACAAAGGCCAACTTTGGAAAATTTATCATTCCCCTTCTCCACAAAGGTCTCTTCCTTCTCTACATCTGGCGAAGGTCTAGCTATGGGATCTAAAAATATATCTTATGGTCCAAAATATTTTCATGGTATAATACCATACTACCCATCTACTGGGCACCATCAATCTATTGGATGCTCATATTGGGCACCATCAATGTCACTTTCCTAAGCACTTTCAATCAGGATCAGCCTGTTTTGAACTGGAACATAGCTCCCTCTTGCACCAAACTGAGAGCTTCTAATCATCGTATGAAGTTTTCTTAGCATAATATCCAGTGCCTTTAGTTGAACATCTCTTTCTTTACATTCCATCTTGGATCATTGATCCCTACGCATCTAGAAGCAATCTTGGAACAACTTGCAGTTTCATGCATCTCATCAACTATATCGAGTATCCATCTTTATCTTCATCATGAACATTTATGTACGCATCTTTAGAACCTCATGTCCTATATGAATACTGGATATTTTTTGGTTCTTACTGATTGTCACCATTTCATAAGTCCTTCTCATGTTGTATAACCTTCACAAGTCAAGGCATAAGTTCTTTCTTAGGGACCTATAAAACTTACTTGCAACATGCTTTCAAAGGTAATGTCACTTAGCCAATAATCGGTAACAATAAGTAGTAATCGACAAAATGATATCCTTGATTTCTATGAGTGGTATCTTTTCTTAAAGAAAAACTTGTTCAATCATGTACACATCTGAAACCCTAATCATGAATAAGACACCCAGACTCTTTTCCTCCTAGCTATAGAGAGTACAAATTTTCCATGCTATCGTAGTAAACACATGCACTTTGTCCTCCTTGAGTGATCATACACGAAAATAAATATTTTATCTTTCTTTATCCTCTTCTTTGATACTTCCTTCATAAGTCTGCAGACACTAAAGTAAAATGAGGTTAATTAACATTCTCTCAAAAAACTAACTTGTAATGATAAAATATTAAAGTAAACAAGATACTAAAAATAAACATGAATATGTATCTTTTGTTTTTGTGTGGTGGTTCAGACTCCACCATTTGCTATCTTTCTTCATATCAACTATCTTCAACTTAAGTACATAATCCTCAATTTCTACTAAAGCTTTCTTCTGAGGGAGGAGATTCCTCTTCCTTGCCACATGTGTGATACTCTTTCCCTTTTCCTTATGCTTGAGTCCTTTTTCTCTTCTTCTTTGGTTCACGTGCCTCTTTGACATGTTCTCGTCTAGAATCATCCGCAGCCTATGCTTCCAAGATCTGAAGTTTCCATATCGTTCCGGCCTGTCTTCTACCCTCATACTTTTTGGCCATTCATCACTTTCGCTAGAGTAGAAACCTAGCCCTCCGGCTATAGAAATAATCCATTCTTGGATCCACAAAAGGCAGACTCACCCAAGATTCTGAATAAGGTGAGTATCTTTGGTATAGTTAGTTTCTTAAAACTCCAAGTTTTACCCATTGGCCAGGCTTACTTGAAATCTGGGCTGGTATACGAATGCTGATTTACGTTTCACAGTTTCTGTACTTAATTTGCCGGTGAAAACTAGGTTCAAACACCGAGTTTTATCCCTTGTAAGCGGCGTCTTTGAAGGTACACCAATAATGGGTTCATAGGCTAGGGCGCACTTTTCTAGAAGATCTTTGAATGAAATTCCTCTTTAATAAAAACCCTAATTTTCTTGTACTTGTAGCAATGACATTTTTTTTTCTTGTGAAAGATGCTCTCTTCGACTTAGCTCGATACCATGTTAAAGTTTAAACTATCATGTTACTTTCAATTTACTAGATAGCGATAGCATAGATAGGGATCATTAGAGAGAAACACAATCACAAGATACACAATATTTATCTGTGAAACCCTCAGGGGAAGAAAACCCAACAAAACTTCCTTAATATAGATAGCCAATGCAATGCCAAGATAATAGAAACCAAAACACTAGAATATCACCTCTCCCAAGCAATAAGCCTCTCTCTTCCTTCTTAGGTGGCCCGGTAGCTGTAACTTCCTTCAATACTTGTGCACTAGATGGTGAACAAATGGGTGTTGGCTTCCTTTATTTATACTATTTGGCAGGCGTTGGAGGAGTGTCTCTTCAGCGAGGGCCGACTTTGTTTATTTAGATTAGTTAGAACCACTTTAATTTTCTGGGGGCCGACTTCTTAAATTTCATATTACAATTAGGGTTGAGCAATCCACAAAAGAGGATTTGGTCAATTGTAATGCAAACATGATCAATCCACAAAGGGGATTGATCTGTGAATAATAAATATATTTTTATCTTTACTTTACATCACAAAGGGGATAAGAATATTCTTTCTTGATTACACAATATTTTAACAACATACACCTACCATAGTCTTCATCGTTTTATGCTTCATATTATTGATTAAATAATTTTTCACAAGAGTATAAAGGTATACACTCTCTTAAGCAAACCCTAACTAGAAAATTTCCTTAGGAGAAACATGATTTAAACCCCAAAGGAGGTGGCTTCCCTAGATCTTTCTTTGCATGACTCAATTATTGTAATTATTAAGAGCACTAGTCATTTATTATTGTACTGGAGAAACATATTATTACCTTGGAAAATGTGTTGATTTTACAGGTTTAAGTCTCTCTTTGGAAATGTTTCCTTGAGACTTTCAGTTTCTCTTGCCTCATTGAGGCATGCCCTTTCAACCACTACAAATTTCTGTTGTAATAAATACTAACCTATTTCCATTAAGGCTACATTAACCCTAGATGACTAACCCTAACTATCTCCTAAACTAACCCTAGATCTGCAGAAACCATAAAACAAAACCACTTATAACTTGTGCTTTAACCATCAAAATTTGCTAAAGGTTTGCCAACATAATCTACTTGGTTTTAGGCGTTTCTTGGAGTGGTTTCTTTACAATTTAGTGGATGATTTACCACTACTGTTGTAATAAGTTTATACATCCATGGGATGATAATATCTCTGTAGTAAGATTTTATTTCAGCCTTTCTATTTGTGCTAAATTTTTTGCTTAATCATTGGTGAGTTGAGCTAGCTTCTAATAGCTTTATCTCTTGTTTATTTATCACATACATAACACTTAATTTTCATCCCTTGTTGTAATGATATATATATCATTTGTTGTTGCTGAAAATTAGGAAAATAAACTTAACTTGCTTGTCCAACTAACATATTATACTATGCTTGGTTTTCCTTGTGTCGTGGACATGTACTATCATGACATGTTACTCAACTTACTTGGAAACCATTCGATCTCACCGATAATTTATTCCAACCCTATCCACATCATTTAGATTTGATATCTAGGGAATTCATATCCATCTTCAACAGTCTTCCATCTCATTTGCACCTAGGTTCATTGAGATTCCCCCTTGAGGTGACTACTCACCTCCCCAAAAGTGATGATGATACCTACTAAGGTGACAATGGTGACCACATCGATTGTATGTAATTAGTGGATTTAGAGTGAGGCTTTTCCCAACCTACAACTTGTCTGTTTATTTTGAAATTGTTGGGGAGGATTTTTGAATCCTCTTGAACCTAAACCTTTAACCAGAACCTATCCCAAAGCCTTTCCTTTAGCTTGCCTGGTGACTCCACACAAGGGACTTTCCATTTCCACCTTTCTTGATGGGATCCTTTTGGAGAGTTCCCGGAACTCCTTCTGGCGTATTCCCCCTCCTCCTCCTCCATTGGGTTTCCGTAAGTTATGGAAACTTGCCAAGCACATGGTGCTTTCATGAAGCATGCAACACCTTGGATCTTGAAACAATCATATATCCAAACAAGTGCCCGATAAAATAATTCGATGTTATCCAAAAGTTTGATGGTAATCTATTATCGTCCACGACACATATAGTTTACCGGATATATGATATCTTGAGATATGCTACATGAGGATGTATGCCTATGGTTGTTCTTTTTGTCCTTGGGAAGTGAACAAAAAGATTGGATCAATCATTCTTGTAAGAGAAGAAGTATATCTTCTTTGACAATACTCATCATAGAGTTCCTTAAATGTTGGGGACCATAGCTCAAACTCATAAATATACAATTCAAGACCTGGAGGATGCTTTTTCAAGAGAATGTTTTGACCTTGATCCTATTGAAGGTTTTGGGAGAAATGCTTTCTTCTGAGTTTGTTGAAACAACAATTGAAAAGAAAAGGGATTGACAAAATAAATGAATTTTTAAGTGTCTCAAGCAAAGCAGAGATGAAGATTTAGAGTTTTTTGAACAACTAATGAAACTTTTCCTTGATAAGGATTTTCTGGTTAAGTTTTTTAGCAAAGAGAAGAGCTTGGATTCCATCATGGATCGATTATGAGAAAAGGCCTACCCCAAACTCAGCATTGGAAGTGGCCATTGCATATTTTTGAACATATTCATTATACGATGCTGTGACCAAGAAATATGGGTACAAGGAAAACTTCCCAAATGATGATGAAACACTCTGCATTTCCGATGAAATCTATAAAATTGTTATGGATCAAGATCAAGATGATGAGTTCTTTGATCCTATTGAAAATGACGAAGAATGGCTGAAGAACATGTTCATGAAGAAGGAAACGAAGGAGGGCGATGAAGAAGATCTAGATGAGATATATGATGAATATGAGGTATTTTCCCTTCCACTTGATGAGGATATCTAGACATCTTTCTCCTTCATCAAGAAGAGATCATGATGATTTATAATCCTTTTGAAAACTTTGTTGATGCTTTGTTCCATGACTTTGGAAATAATGAAAAAATCCAAAAGGATTTTGATGAAGTTTCTCTTGGAGAAGGCCTAAGCAAAACATTATTATGTGTTTTCCCTTTTGAATGAAATGAATTTATGCAGTCTTGTGAAGAAGTAATCATCTCCTATGATGTTGATGAATTCATGGAACAAACCTCATATATAGTTGGCCAGATTAGATTGATGATTTCATACAGGTTGGGGAGACATAGATGGGATATGGTTTCTTCATTATTGATAGATATCCCAAATTTTATGATGTTGAGGGTAGCTCTCATGTGGAGAGGGTTGGAGAGTCATCTTCATAAGACTGGTATTCATATTGCATGATTCATATATTTGGAAGTCTAATGATGATATGGTTACATATTTATTCCTCCCTTTTGAGGATGACATGTCACAACATATTCAGGGTGATCTTCATTCATCTCGATGCATACCCTTTTGAGGATACAGATTTTTTTCTATTAGGACTCCAACCACTATACTCAGTTTTGATAAACATCGGTGTTAGCCATTAAGCATTCGAGGAGTCCACACACTATCAGATGAAAAATTTCATGTGAGACTTGATACATAGAAAGACATTTCCCCAAGTCAATGAAGGTTTTCTCTAGGCTCTGCTTTACCATTTCCCTCTTGTTTGGGAAATCATAGGGTTTTCTTAGGATCTCTTGTCCTTTCTTAGCCTTTAGGGAGCAATGATTTTTTAAGTGAAGATGAAGACGAGTCTTCATGTATACGTGGTAGTTCTCTTCATAGATGGATTGATCAGTCTTGTGACTACACATTCAGGTGAGATGATCAGGCTGATGGTTTCTTTCAACAATATTTCCTCCTTCCCACCCATCTTCATGAGTTTATTTCATGATCGATTATATTGTGTGTTTATACTCATGATTATTATGTGATTGAATTATCTTTGTTGTATTATATGATTAAGCATAGAGGAGATACTTTGATGAGATGATCAATGGGTTGCACTGGTTGTATGACTTAACCTGAAATCATCCATCATCACGATATTTAGGGCCCCAATGCCCCAGATAAGTAGGCAAGTCATATTTCTTTCACCTGGATTTTCACCTTGATTTGTCATACTAGTTTATTTGCATTTATTTTCATTTTCTCTACTTGCATATTGATTTCATGCCTTAGCTTAGAATCTTTTTGTAAAAAGTCAAAAATTTTCTTTCTAAAATTAGTTGTCTATTTTGGTTCTATATATATATATGGATGAAGGGTGATAACACCACCCTAGACTCTGATCCCTTTATATGATTTTTTGGCGACACGCTAATCTGCCGGAGATGTTGAGTTCTCTATTACACTCATAAGCGAGTATATGTCCCCAAGTAAGAGCGAGATGTTATCCCCATTTGTGAATAACTAAGGAAGTGTCTTGAGGCCCTCAAATTGTAGATATGATGTGCCAAGAGATTACATGACCAACAATAACCTTTACCAGGATGGAGACCCTTCTACCTACAGAGGTCTAAAATTTTCAGATGGCATCCAGCATTAGGCAACACATGTGTATTCACCTCTGAAGGAAGAACACCTTCAACCCTCACTGGCAGATCGAAAGATCAACCTGCAAATCTTTTGATGGTAAAAACCCTAGGGAAAGCATCCACGACCCCAATAGCGTGGCCACTTGAACAATTCTATTAATACCAAGTAAATATTACAAAATTTTACAAGAGAGTTTATAACAATTGGTCATCGGAAAATGACCTCCATGCTATTTAAGTAGAGATCATTGAATTGAAGCGTTAATCTATGGATCAATGTAGCCATTAATGTCGAGGAGAATATGAACCGTGAGATAACTCTGTGGGGAACATATACATTAGTGTTTCATGTAAACCTACACAGAGATCTAGCTAAAGCAAGTACAAACAAAGATTATCCAAGAAAGGAAGAGATTCAATATGGAGAATGAGAAAATGCTCTTCCACTACTCCGATGAAGTGATGATTGATACTGTAGATCATGATCAATATGATACAATGAATGAGTGGAACATGTACCATATATAGAAATCATTCCATAATTAAGAAAAATCAATCAAGTAGTTAGCTTTCCTTAGGAGTGCATGCATGCATAATAGTGATGGTAAAATAGAAGTCTAAATAGAACTAATTGGAGTTAACTCCTTAACTAGTGTGAAAATATAAATTTCTCAACACCCCCCACAGACATCATATGGGTAAAAATGAGTCAGGCTACTAGGCCATTTTAGGTACTCATGTACAATGCAATAATGAACACTGAATTGAGGGAGGAAGGGGAAGAAACCACATGGGAACCAATTACCCCCTCAAAGATAATGTATCAAAGAAGAAAATAACAAATGCTATACAACTATGTTCTTCACTGCAAAACAATCCCACAAAGTCTAAAACTTATACTCATTGAAAGTCTTTGTGAAGGTGTAGAAATTTTTATGGATATGTTGAAGTCCTTTGGAAACCTGTCAGGCATTGTACCTCTTGATATTGTGGACCCATTTGCACCTGAAATATTCCTTTCTGATGGATGTGGAACCAAATTCCAAGTCTGTTTATGTAGGAGTCGAGTCATACTCCTTCTATATGGATTCTTGCCATAATGGATTCCCACAACCCTATTGTAGTTCCATGGATCAGTGGTGAACCATATAGCAAACTAGGCCATTTTAGGTACTCATGTACAATGCAACTAATGAACACTGAATAAAAGTGAGGAAAGAGGGAAAACCACATGGGAACAAAACCCCCCCTCAAAAGATAATGTATCAAAAGAAGAAAATGACAGCTGCTAGGCAACTGTGTTCTTCACTGCAAGACGATCCTGCAAACTCTGAAACTTCTTCTCATTGAAAGTCTTTGTGAAGACGTAGAAATCCTTATGGATCTGATGATGTCCTTTGGCAACCTGTTGAGCCTTGTACTTCTTGATCATGTGGACCCATCTGCACCTGAAAATATTCCTTTCTAGTGGATGTGGAACCAAATTCCAAGTCTGGTTCTGTAGGAGTGAGTCATACTCCTTCTGCATGGATTCTTGCCATAATGGATTTCCCACAACCCTATTGTAGTTCCATGGATCAGTAGACTGAACCATATAGCAATGCATGGGCATCGCAGGTTTTGAAGCTGAAAATACATGAGAAGGCTCCTCATGCTGAGATCGAGTCCTCCTCGAATCCAATGGATTCCCTGCAAGGTTGTCTGCTGCCTGAAGTGTGGTATGTGCCTTCTTGGGCATCTACTGAAGCTTCGATGCTGGCTTCTTATTTGGATGTACTACCTTCTTATTTCCATGTACATAATCTGAGTGTATGGAATCATCTCTGATGTCTAAAACTGATGGAAGAACAAGAGTATATGCATGTTGCACTGGAGGTGCATGCAAATTACTCTTGTTATGTGTAAGTAGAATAGAGGAGTCATCGTCAGAAAACTTAGTGAATTTATACAACCTTGACTTGTGATCCACCTCACCAGTTGCAATGATGGAATTGTCATACATGTCAATTATTGAAACTGAATCTGATGTAAATTCAACCTTTTTACCTTTCTGAGCGATTTGATAAACTGAGAGAAGATTCATAGAAAGATTTGGAACATGTACAACATTATCAAAACTACCATTGTGGAGTTCCACTCTCCCTTATCTTGCTACTGCTACTGGAGTATCATCCCTCATGAGAATAGGGGGTCTTGAGCATGGACTCAAGGAAGAGAAAACTTCCTCTTTCACTTCCATATGATGGGTTGCACCAAAATCTATAATCCATGAATCAGATGAGGAATTAATTTCATTAAGAGCATGATGATTACCTTTCTTAGGAGCATGATCTTCTTCCTTCCGCTTCTTGACTCCCTCTGGAATGAAGTTTCCAAGGTTGTTCTGCTGAAGTGCATGTGCCATAAGATCGATTTGTTTCTTCATGCATGTGGATTCTTCATGATTCGGTTTATTGCAGTAAGTGCACTGTTTTCCCTTCTTATTCTTCTTGGAATATGAAGAGTCTTTGGAACCTGAAGAATCATTAAAGGATTTGGAATATCCCTCCCTATTCTATTTGAATGACCCTTTTCCATCCTCCATGGTGAGTGCATGTGATTTGGGATCTTTCATGAGGCCCATATGTATGAGTTTGGTCTGCTCATGTAAGAGACTCAATGAACTGAGCCAACGTAGGCATTTTCCAATTTGTTCCCAAAAGACATCTGCCAGAATGGAAATTAGAGACATATACAGTGTATTTTGGTCCTAGCTTGGCCAATATTGTTAGAATAAGTTGTTTATCTTGTGTAGACTTGTCAATACCACATTCACCCAAGCTCAATAGCAAAGGTTTAAATTTAGTAAAAAAATCTTGTATATTATCAAAACTTTTAGGGTCTAAGGTATTCAACTCTACCTCAAGCATATGACCTCGCATCTCATCCTGCTTTCCAAAGAGTCCTTCCAAGGTGGTCCAGATCTCGTTTGGAGTCTTTCATGCATCAACATGAAACCATAAATCAATGGATATTAATTCAAGAAGTAGTCCTATGGCCTCATCCTTATGGTTTTCCCATATCATCTTCTCAATCGCTGATGTAGGTTCTGTTTCTGTCGCCATCGTCAAATTATACAGTCCTTTTATTTTGAGTTGGAATGTTGCCTTGGGCTTTGTTATCGCACAGTTTGTAGGAAAGGTTTAGGTTATCTTGAGTCAAGGCTTCAAACTAGCATAACAGGAACTTCCCCACCGTCTGTCACCTTGATGGGGAGCTCTTTCTATTTAGGAGGGCTAGTCCAAGGGAGACGTCCCTAGTAATCTGGGTTTCTGAAAGGGATAAAAGGCTAATGGATCAAGGTAAGGATTCCCTTTCACAGATTACTTCCAAGTAGGAGATAGTCAAAGAAGATGTTCCATTGATGAGGGCACCTGTTTGCAAGACAAGACAAATAAAACTAAAATGTGTTGCAGTGGTTAGTACTTCAAATGTCAATGACTATCTTCAACATATATATGAGCATTAACAGATGCAATTATTGATGAAGTCAAAGATTACTAAACACAGACAAATGACTTATATCACTTCTTCAATAAATGCAATAAAGATTTGGGCATTCAATGTACACAATTAATCCTTGTCATATCACAATGCAAATCTGCTCCTACATATATATTGTTGTTGCGTCACAATGCAGAATTAGGGTGACGTCAGCTTCTAATAATAGGTCAAAATTGAGAGACAATGAGTGGAACGTTTTCCCAAATAAGCTCACAAATTGAATTAATAACTCAAAGTTTATCAAAGATGGTGATAAAGGTCACAACGTTTTATGCCAAAACAAGAGATCAAACAAGTGTGACGTCACCTATAATGTTGCTGTTTAAAGGTTAGGGTTAGCTAGCCAAGAGGTAGACGTTTTGACTAAATCAACCAATGAAAGTACTCAAATCCTCTATGGCCACAGAGAGATGAATAGGCCGCAAGTTTTAGTCCAAGCAAAGATTTAATTAGGGAAAGACGTCATCATCAAACTAGGGTTAATCTAGACGCTAGGTTAGTTTAGGGTTTCAAATTAAAGAGTTTTGAAAGAGATTTTAAGCACAAACAAGCTCAAAGTTATACTTCTAGACTAGTGCCTTGGGTTAATGGAGTCAAGTGGAGAGAAGCTAATGGCTTTGGAGAGATTCAAACCTAAGGACAAGAGGATTAGGTCTAATGGTGCTGCTATGGCAGGGC
>SNQJ01S0184034.1:0-18918 GCA_010110895.2 Picea sitchensis | reverse complement strand
TATTGGGCTTTTTTTACTCATAAGGCCATTCTATGATGAGTAGTTATTTCTGTTTGTTTTATCTCTACACAAAATTTCTTAACGTTGTGCAAGTATCAACGACATTACTCCATTCTCAATCATATTGGGGTTATCCGTTCAGAACATGATGATTTTGCATTGCGTTTTGCTGCAGCAATGAACCAGGTGTGCAATCAAATTACTGGAATTACTATATCCCTTATCTGGAGCGAGTACATTTTTTGATTGGAACTTTTTCTGACTTTGCTATGAAATATCTGGATTTGTTAGGACTCAGGAATTTGAATTTGGAAGATATCCACGTTTTTATCTTTGCCTATAATTCTAGTAACTTGAGTGTTGCTTTCAAAATTTCTGTTTAAAGTTATCAGCAGCATTACCTTATTTTTGTCTATTTCCTGATTTTGCATAGCTCTTTCCAGATTTGTAACGTTCACTGATTCTTGTAAAGATGTTTTCAGCTTCTGCTTTCAAAGTCTGAACCAATAATTGATGCCGAGTGGAGCAAGGAAGTCAAGGGAAATATGTATGATATCGTTGTTGAAGGTTTTCGACTTCTCAGCAGGTGGATTGGTCGTGTTTGGGAACAATGTGCATGGAAATTCTCCAGACCTTGTAAGGATGCTGTTCCTCTTGATCCAGATGATCTCTCTGCAAATATTTCAGATTATGAGAAGGTAAATACATGAGACAGGGAATTATTTTGGAAGAGAAACATTTTTGTTATTATCTTCAAAACAGAAGAAGTTGCAAAATTGTTTTTGTTCTGTAGTTCGGGTATGTTTACCATAGCCTATAAAAGGAATGTATTCTAATTCATTGACATCGTTTAAAATTGAGTACCTTTACATTAATTTAACTGATACAAGGTCATGCATCTTATTTGTTTTTATATTCATGTTGTCACTTTTCTTCGTCCTTTCTGAATAAAAGTTCTTTTCATATGTATTAGTAGATATGTCCATATTATTGTGAAAATGCTTTGTAATCACTGTGACAGTACAAATCTCTCTGTTATTAACACCATTTAACTTATTTATGGGAAATCCTACTTGGTTGGTTTGAAGCATGCGATGTCTTCCTACTCTGTAATATGGGCTAGAAACAAATAAGACAGATATCACGACTTAAATATGTTGCATGCTTGGTGCTATGTCATCTGCACATCATATCAGTGATACTTGAATTCTTTTAGATAATCTCTGTATTTATTATCAAGAAGAAGTTAGTTGTTGACAATGCTCTCACTATCTTTGGCAGGTTGTTCGGTGCAATTATTCCCATGAAGAGAGAAGAGCAATGGTTGAGCTTACAACCTGTATTAAAGGAATTGGTGTAATGATGCAAAGATCTGACACAGTGATTGCAGATGCTTTGTGGGAAGCAATTCATGCCGAGGTTCAGGACTTTGTGCAAAATAAGCTGGCGACCATGTTGAGAACAACATTTAAAAGGAAGAAGGATCTTTCAAGGCAAATACAAATCTTTGTGCATTGGTTTTAAAACTTGAACTGTTTTAGTTTCTTTTATGTTGCTTCTTATCACATGCTTCTTTTTGATTTCTCACTTTTATAGTGTATCTACTATCGCAAGCACATAACAAAGAAATAACTAAACAAGAAGAAATACATGGATGAAAAATATTAGGATTAACTGGTTGCAGAATGTATCCTTTTTATGTTTCTGTATATTGATATAGAAGTTTGGTTTTACATGTGTTTTAAGTTTAATGTTTCTGTTCAATGATAATCTTTTTATGAACTTTTCAGGATCTTATCAGACATGAGGACGATTGCAGCAGATTGGATGGCAAGCACAAGCCGGCTTGAGTCTGAACATAACACAAAACGAGGAGGTGATGAGAATAATGGAGTGTCTTTTAAGCCAAGGCCTGTGGCACCAACAACTGCTCAAGTGCACTTCTTACCTTGAACTTGATGTTGTTTATAATGTAAACCTGTTTTTAAGACGAAGTACTCTTGAAAGCATGCTGTGTGTACAAAAGCTCCTTAACTGAATCATTTCTTGTTATCTTAGTGGCTGTTCTGTTCTGTTATGTGAGGGGGAATAGTAAACAGTACTCTTTGTTTGAAATGTAATCAAGGAAGTTCAAAGCTGAACTAGAGAGAGTGCCCATGTTTTTTGGAAAATTTCTGAATGTTCTTGTTGAAATATAAACAAGAAAGTTCAAAGCTGAACTAGAGATAATGCTCATGTTTTTCGGAAAATTTCTGAATGTTCTTGTTGAAATATAAACAAGAAAGTTCAAAGCTGAACTAGAGAAAGTGGCCATGTTTTTCAGAAAATATCCGAATGTTCTTGTTGAAATATAAACAAGAGAGAGTGTGCCTATCTTTGATTTTTTTATTTTAATAGAAAACACGGGATCCCATCGCTCGTATATGGACACTTTTATTTTATATTTGTATTTTTCATTCACTTTTACCTCCTTTGGTGATATGTATTCATCTCCCCGGGCCCTAAGCTTAATTGGCAGAAAACCTTCGTTATGCTATTCCTGTTCTCTGGCAATTGTGACAACCAGTTTGATATTTATACATTCTTGGTCATCAGATTTTACGCCAAGTTCTATCTTTCATCATTTTTTGACCAAGATTATCAATTAAATGGCAGATGCTTCCTTGTATTAAATATTAACACCCTGAAGTTTCCTGTAAACATATAATGATAGTTGTATATACTGTTTTGTATACTCAGGTACATTGTCTGCAGTTTTTGATATACGAACTTGTATCTGGTGGCAATCCAAAGAAAACCGTGGGCCTTTTTGGCAACAGTGATTCAGATATTCCTGTGAATGACTTGAGGCAATTAGAGACATTTTTCTACAAACTTAACTTTTTCCCACATATCTTGGACTACACAGGTATTTACAACCACCTTCCATCTTGATTTATTTCATTGGCATGTTAAATTATCTGTTTGGAACCATATTTTGTATTGCCTTTCATACCAGGATATGTACTCTGACGTTGGGCCAAATGTGAATTGCGGGAAAGATATAATTCATGTAATGAAACAAATGTTTTGACAGATTAGCAGCCTAACCAAGTTTCCTAGGTCTTGGGTGTTGGTCAGTTGATTACTGTTCATTCCATGTGCATGCCTAGTTAAATTACATAGATATGCAAAAATTGACACATATATATTGTGAATCACTCATTGAATTGACTTAGAACATCAATACATGTTAGTCACCATCAGGCACCTAGCACCACGGTTACAATACTTGTACTTGACTTATACTTGAGGACACAGGTGACTTGTGTACTTGAGATGGTGTGTGTGTGTGTATATATATATATATATATATATATATATATATATTCCAATGGAAAATTTTGTATTTACCTCTTGATAATTACATCTTCACTTGTCAATGCTCTTTCTGCTTTTTCTTGATAGTTGATACTTGTTTCCTAAAACCTCAAAGAAAACTTGTTTTAATGGTGGCTTCGGTCAACTGTTAGATTAACTTGATATTCTGATTGGCTTACAGATTAGATCTATAAAAATTGGATGGCTAACATTTTGAGATGTGGATAATTGGTTTGAGTATTCAAGATTGCATATAGGTGGATTTTTTTGGAGCTTTTAGCTATTCTGTGTTTTGTTTTAATTTTTTTGAGCACATTGTTTGCAACAGTATCACTCATTATGCTTGTTGTGCTCATGATGTTTGCAGCTACCATAGGCAACCTAACAAATCTCGGTTTTCTCTGGTTTAGAGAATTTTATTTGGAAACTTCCCGTGTGATTCAGGTAAAATGTAGTTTTGTTCAAAGTCTACTTTATTGATACATGTTTCTTTCTTATTTTTGGCATTTGTATGTTGTAACTTTTGGTAGTATATTCTTTCTTGCATTTTGTTTTCTAATAATTCGTAGATGAACTCTATATGCTCCTTTACATTTATTCTAAATTACTCTTTGGTTTTCTATGTTAGGAGCATATATTTCTGTCTTTCCATATATATATGTTTTCTTTTTGATGCTCATTTCATAATCTGGTGGGGTTTCTTTTTTTCTTTTCTGCCCTCCTCCTTTCCTCATGTTCAAAAGTCTTATCGTCACCTCCTTTGTCATAAAAAAAAACGAATTCCTCTCTTTGAGGACGTGCGAGGTTTGTGAGGCCCTTTGCCATTCACCTACCCTCAACATAATTCTCTCCTCCCTAACTTGGTTCCTCAGTCCATGTTCTCCTATACTACCTCCCTTAATGATGTTCTTGAACATTGCCCTAATTTGGTGGGATTTCTTTATTTTCTTCTCTAGCCCCCTTCTTTCCCCACCTTCATAAATCCTACCATCCCTTCCTTCATTGTAAAAAATGGTCATTCCTTTCATTGAGGAGATGTGAGCTTGGTGAGGCCTTCCACGATTCACCTAAACCTTCTAGCACACCCTTTTCCCTCGACACAATGCTCTTCCCCCCCAACTTAGATCCTCAAGCTATGTTCTTCCATATTGCCTCTCTTTATGATGTTCTTGAACATTGTCCTAATTTAGCGGGATTTATTTTTTTCTTCTCTAGGCCCCCTTCTTTCCCCACCTTCAGAAATCTTACCATTGGCTCCTTCATTTAAAAAAATGGTAATTACTCTCTTTGAGGAGGTGTGAGCTTGGTGAGGCACTTTGCCATTCACCTAAGCTTTTTAGAACACCTTTTTCCCTTGACATAATGCTCTCCCCTGACTTAGATCCTTGGTCCATGTTCTCCCATATTCCCACCCTTTATGATGTTCCTGAGCATTCCCCTATTTGAATAGCCTCTCCTCCCTCCTCCTGCTATCTTTTCTCCTTTCGTGACATCATGAGTGGTCAAAGTTATGAGCACTAACAAGGTAGTTCATGAGGAAGGCTTCGAGGTTGAGTTCCTTAAGCATGGTATTCACTCTCTCAATTCACACATTGTTGATATGCTTAACCATGTTGTTTGTTTTGGTTTCCCTCCAGCATGGTCCCAACATATGATCCATCGAATTTTCAAATCGGAGGCTAGTTCAGATCCAAATATTTATAAGACCATCATGCTTGGACACACCTCCTCTAAGATCTATGCTACAATCCTTCATTTGTGGCTCATAGATGAGTTTGAGAGGAGGCACCTTCAAGCCAAAAGTCAGGCTAGTTTCCGCTCGGACTACTAGACCAATGATCATATCTTCACTCTTAGGGCCATTATTGAAGAGGCTCATCGTTTCTCTTCGAAAGTATTTTGTTGTTTTGTGGACTTTTAGAAGGCATTTGACACTATCCCGAGAGAGGGCTTGTTCGAGAGGCTTCATGACATTGGCATTTTAAAGACTGTCTTGGCTGCCATGTTAAGACTCTATGACTCAATTCTTGCTCATTGTTGACCGCCTATTCAACTAGGGGGTCAACTCCATGTGCCATGAAGATATGCATCATCAGATGCAAGTATGTTGAAGATAGTATTGGTTCTACTTGGGCATTTTATGCCTCCAACACAAAATTTTGTAAACGAAATTTCCGCACCCCTGCGTGGGTTAATAATGTAATAAGTCTACATGGTGCCTCCAACACAAAATTTTGTAAACGAATTACTGCACTCGTAATAATAATGTAATAGCCCATGGACTTAGTTAGGTCGCAATTTGGGATGTTTTCATTGGGAGAGTTCTTTTTCACCGAGGTTTTTTTATCCCTGGGTTGTCAACTGGCTTTCAAATTGGGTTGATTTTCCCATGAGTTTTCCCCTCTCACTTGCAATAATTCCTCCAAAGTGGTGAACCATGTTCTAAATGGTCTCATCCCTTGGTAGCTATTGTTTAGGAAATTACGTGCAAACAACGTTAGACATTGTAGAAAGCCATGAATTTCGTCGAAGTCCAGATATATTTTTAATTCAATTAAATTCTAATTAATTTTCCCAATGTTGGAATTTTAATTATTTAATTTAATAAATGTCTTACAATTATTGTAAAAGCTGGGTCTTTGGGCTTTGATAGGGGTATTTGTGCTCAAATAAAATGGAAAGCCACCCCCTACACCCATAAAACCAGTTTCAGCCTTTAGTCTAATAAGTTTTTATATGTATCGGTCCACCCTGAGTGTCGGTCACCAAATTTTAATTACAATAATTTTGTAATTTTGTAAAATTGAGTTACTGGGAGTTAGTTTGAAGGTGGAAAAGTATAAGAATGGACATCCCTAAGCTACCCAACCCACCTTACCACCTTGATACACTCCCTAACTCACCAACTCACTTAAACCCTCACTTCCTAGGGGAAATGCTCTCACACCCAAAACATTAGGAAAGTTAATTATTTGACTTGTGGGCCCCCTCTCATCCCTAGTGCGCCCCACCTAGCCTAACACATCACCATTTGTTGGCCCCCACACTCCAACTCACCCATCCACACACTCAACAAGTTAAAACCCTAGAAGTGGTGTGCCCCCCATTGAGATTCTCATGTTTGTTGGGGTTTTGACACTTGGAGTTCATCCAAGTGCCTTCACCTCCTTGCCTCTTGAGCTATAAAAAGAACCTCTCTTCACTCATTCACTTCACCATTCTTTGAGCTAACGTTACTCTAAATTTTCTAACCCCATCTTCTTGCCCTTGCCATCTCACATTCACTCATTTATCTCTTGAGAGCATTGGAGCAATTTGTTGTTGCAAGGCTCTCCCATTTTGGATCTAATAAGAAAAGATTTGGAGGATTTGGAGTAATCTATATCTCGGATTTTCTCTTCATATGAGGTGATATTGTTCTCTTTCGCATTGTGTTGGGTTTGGACTAGTTTCTTGAGCAGTGAATGTTTGGGTAGATCATTATACATTAGTGCTGCTGATCTATATATGTATAGTTGGATATTGTGAAGTATTTCATTTTATTAACTTATTCTATCATGTTATTCTACTCCCATACCTCACACATTGTTTGAGTTTTGCATATTTGCCTCTAAGGTGTTGATTGGAATAGTCCTAACAAGGGGTTTTCAATCAAGACTTTCCTTTAAGACTTTGTTTATCTTTGGTCTGATTTGTATTTGTCTATATTCACTATGTCTGGTTGCCGCTAACATATCATAGATAGGTCAAAATAATTTACATTTCACTTGGAGATTTCATGTGAAAATTTTCTCTGGTAAAAACAAAATTTTAAACCTTCTCAATACTTTTATGTTAGGCAAAGATTTCCAAAGAGCTTCTTTTTGTTTGCTTGGTTTTTGCAGATTCTTACCAGGAACAAGTGAAATGTCAAAATTCACTCTCACAACATCTCCAAGAGGGCTCCATAAGTTGGGTAACTTAATCTCTTTCCCTTCTTTGTATCTAGGCATTGCTGTAGCCCCGAGAAGTTCCCCTTTAAGTGGCTTTGCCTGCTGGAAATTCTCAGATAGGCTGCCATCTGGTCCGTCCTTGACCTTAGTATAGTTCTAAGTTTCAACCGTTTATTATCTCTTTGTTGCCTTTAGGACAAAGAAACGTCATGTTACTTTCCTCGCTCAATGTTTTAGGTTAAGTGTCTTTCCATATGTCTCGTAAGTGTTTTCTTGTCCCAGTTAGTAACATAACTTAAAACACATAACACTACCTCTAGATTCTTAAACTTTAAAATGCTGATCTACACAACATGTATAAATTTGACACAGGTATTTTTGGTCAACATGACCCTAGCTAAACCCCTGGGAAACCAGCTTTGGGATATATGTCTATATAATGATGATCAAAGCAAGAGATACAAATAAGTAATGAAATACAATGGAACTCGACACAGAGTAAGTTCTCACCAGTCTTGGTAACAGAACCAGAGACGAATCAGGGTGTGAGTGAGCCTTTTAGATCAGCCGAGTGGCTGAAGGAATGCCGATTGAATTGAAGAGCAGGGAAGATGAATGGAGGAAGGAATGGACCCGAATGAATGGAAGGATGGATGGATTTTAATGGCCTGGAGGGATGGACGGATGGAGGAAATGGAACGGAGTGGAGGAATGGAAGGAGAAATGGAATGGATGGAGCCGGAGGAAATGGACGGACGGATGGATGGATGGCCGGAGGAAGGATGGATGGAGGAAAGACGGAGCCGACGGATGATGACGAGGAAAGGAGTGGATGGATGGATGGACGGATGGATGGATGGAGCCGGATGGATGGAAAGGATGGAAAGGATGGATGGATGGAGGAAGAATGGATGGAGGACGGAAGGAGCGGAGGAAAGAAAGGATGGAAAGAATGGACGGAAGGAGGACGGAGGGAGGAAAGATGGACGGACGGACATGGATGATTAGGAAAGAAAGGAAATGGACGGAGTGGATGGACATGGAATGGACAGCAGGAGGAATGGAATGGAAGGAGCGGATGGAATGGAAAGATGGAGGACGGAGGAATGGAATGGAGGAAATGGAGGAAATGGACAACAGGAAAGAGTGGAGGAATGGCGGATGGATGGATGGATGGATGGATGGAGAATGGATGATGGAAGGAAGGATGAGCCGAGAATGAATGGAAATGGAGGACTGAGGATGATGGAATGGAATGGATGGAAGGAAGGGACGGAAATGGATGGAGGAATGGAGGAAGGATGGATGGACAGGGAATGGATGGAAAGGAAGGAATGGATGGAAAGGAATGGAATGGAAAGCAGGAATGGAATGGAAGGAATGGATGGATGGACAGGAGAAATGGAAGGATGGAATGGAAGGGAAAGGAGAAATGGATGGATGGAGAAGCGACGGAGACGGAATGGATGTATCGGAATGGAGGAAAGGATGGATGGAATGGAGTGGATGGAGGACCGGACCCCGGAGGATGGAAATGGACGAAGAAGAATTGACTTAAAACTCCTAAGTCAAAGTGAAATTAGAATCATAAAGTAAAGTATGAGGGTAAAAGTCTTCCCCCTTTGTGCTTAGAGACTCATAAGCACATGGGGACCACTTTCCAAGGTATCCAAATCTCAACATTGCCTTGTCTTGTTATTATTTTAGCTTGTTTATTTCTTTCTTTTCAAGTTTGTACATTGCCTCACCTTGGGAGAGTGATTGGCTCAGCCAACCCCCCAATATCGTTGGGCTAGTTTAGATTTCTTTCAAGATTTCTTTTATTTGCTTTGCCCCACTTGTCCTCAAGACAAGGTAGTGTGGCCACATAATAATAATAATCATAACATTGTTTGTTGTCCTTTAACCCCCTTAACCCTCTTTGGCCAACAATGGTAGGCTTGCCTCCACCTTGGCCATTGTGAGTGGTTTGTTGCAATAATTTCTATTTTGTGTTTATGCTTAACTAAAGTTGCCTACACCTTGGGAGAGTAATCCCCAAATCGTAAGGTTAGATGGTAGTGATGTTTTGATGACTTACACGTTCACATGGTTTAAAATTTATGTAGAGTATAGTCATCACATATCTATCATCTCTCTTTTTCATGCTTTAGTTATTGGGTATTTCTTTCACATGTGCTCTATAATGTTGTGTTTCATGGTTTAAAATGTCTTGAAGTAATCTTTAGTTGTGCTCTCACTCATCTTTTAAGGCATTTTGCCATTTATCTATCTCAAGCATATGTGAAGCATTTAAATGGTTTAGGATCTAGTTTCTTTCATTTTGCCAAGCATTTCCATTTTCAGCAAATCTTTTCATGGGATATCATATGTGGATAAGTGAATGAATCTAAGTTATTTCTTGGTATCAATTGGCAAGCTGTTCTTGCCTTTACTTTATTTCTTGTAAAGTTTTATATTATGAATGGTGAAGGACATGGCTATGTTAATGGTGTACATCTTTTAAGCTTTTCATTCACGTTGTTCATGTGTTTATGGTTTTAAGTTTTTCATTTTGCAACACTTCATAACAATCACTTTCAGTTTTGGTTTTGGGTATAAATCACACGTTTTGGGCACTTAAAACTCTCCTAAAACACTCCAAACACACCTAAAGACTTACCCGCAAGTCATAATAACTTTTTAGACAACTTAGGGTAACCTAATTCCAATTTCCACCATCTTCACCATCTAAAACGGGTTTGAGGAAAACAACAGAGGGTAGTGGTGGGGGACCCTCCCGTGGCGCTCCAGGTGGGTGTTCTCTCCAGGAAGTACTCTTACTGTCAGGGCTGACCGTGGAAGCTGGGGTGGGCCTCGTTGCCTTACTATCTTGAGCACCCGACAGCTATTTGGCAACATGAGGAGGAGGTTTAAGGTTCCACACTTAGTTAGGGGGAGGGAAAAATAAAATTTACTTAATCTTTAAGAAACTCCTAACCACTTAGTTTCCTAGACAATCCATGTGCTTGGGTATCTTTAGATGAATGTTTAGGAATTCACATTGCAAGTACTTTCATATTTCCATAACTTTCATGCAATCTTGTTGTTCAAATATCTAAGTGTTTTACTTTCGTGAGCATTAAAGTTTCCAAATATATACATCTTTGTTTTATGCTTTTATGGTGTGATTCAAGAAGAAGTTGAGTATCCCACTTGGGGAAGCATCATCTTTTTGAATCTTGAGTGCTTTAGTGGTTGCCATTGAAAAGCAGTCCAATAGAGTAAGTGCTATTGGGGCATGCTTGGCTTTGTGTGATTGATCTTGATTTTGAATATCTTTTAACTTTCACATTTTAGCATCATTATTTATCTTGTTTATTTGTATCTTGTGTATATCTTGTATCTTTGTAACATTTATCTTTCACTGTGTAAGTAGTTGTAACCTTTGTTGTGGGATAGTTCTAATATATTTTACTTGTAATATTTTGGTAATTGAACTCCCTCAAACTTAGTTGACCTCTTGCCCAACATTTAGGCACTAGTCTTAGTTGACTTAGGGAAGGGCCTGCTTGTCATTTTTAATTTTGCACTTTGCATTTGCTGCCTTAGCATCATAGGTTAGTTCCCTCTTTGACCATTTAACAAATTAAAGCCAACTCCTAGAACTTCAAAGTTAAATCATATCTAGTAACTAGGGTCTACCCCCCTTGGCTTCCCTAGGAGTAAGCCTAGAAAGAAGAGGTTCCAGTCAAGGTGACAGTGTGGACTGTTAACCTAGGCATTGTGCCTCCAAGGACACACTAAGTGAGCTGGACTTTGCTCACGTTTGCAAGTGTGTATTAGGACGACAACACTCGTCTTTGTACAACCTGTTATCACAAGATTTGACACTTGTGCAAAGCCTTCACAAGATGCTAAACTTGCGTAACAATTAGAAATAATTGCCATTGTCACCTAGGCGAGTACTTCCCTCATTTTAGTGATGGATGGGGATCCAACACAATGGAGGCTTGCCTTGTGACCTCAAAGGATCCTATAGCAAGCTAGAGGCAAGTCTATGCCCCCCTATTGCGGTCACTTGGTAAGATAGGCTAGGTTTAGAGAAATGGGAAAGGTTGAGAAGAGTTTAGACAAGGTAATTGATTGTATGTGTGAGAGAGAAGTGTTTCAATGCATGTAATGACAAGTACCATGTCTAAAGAATGAATAATGGTCCCCAGAGCACTAGCTATCAAAGAGAAAGGCTTGCTATAATAAATCTTGTAGTAAACAGTAATATACTTCACAAGGTAATTGATTGTATGTGTGAGAGAGAAGTGTTTCAATGCATGTAATGACAAGTACCAAGTCTAAAGAATGAATAATGAGCCCCAGAGCACTAGCTATCAAAGAGAAAGGCTTGCTATAATAAAGCTTGCAATAAACAGTAATATACTTCAACATTTAGCAGTCTTATGACAACAACAATATATCAGCTCTAATTCAGCAAATAAATGGATGAAAATATGTCTAATAATCATAGAAACACTCAAATTATCCACCAACAGTTGCATGGAATTAAGAGCATGAAATAGATTAGTTATCAACAATATGACTAAGCCCTAATGCCTGTAGCAAACATTTATAACAACAGAAAGAAATTTACTAGTTTACCAAGCATTGAGTTATATAGAGCAGGAGAAAGTAGTTAGGCATCTAACTACCAAGTTGCTTTGAGAGAGAGGTGATAAATTGAGGTTTTGTATCACTTTGTGAGCTTAAGGCTAGTGTCGTTTTTATCTCCTTGGACAAATGGAGTCAAACAACACCTTGAATTTGGATTTAGATAGCCAAGAAAAGTGAAGATTTGAAACCCTAAGACTATAGCCTCATAGGCTTAGGATCAAATCTTGCAAGAAAAAAAACCCTAAGGTATATAGACTCATAAACCCTAGGTGTCATTTTCCTTCTTTTAGGATGGCTAATTCAAGGTCCAAGTGAAGTAGATCAAACCCTAAGGTCTATAGTCTCATAAACCCTAGGTCTTGAACTAGCTAAAGACTAACCCTAGGGGGATAAAGACTTTTAATCCCTAGACTAGGTCTTTAAATGCTTCAACAAATTAAGATGAATGAAAATAGGGAAGGGGAAATCCCTGCTAGGGTTTCAAACTAAGAACCTAGCATATAAGGTAGCATGGAACAATTAACAATCTTAGCATAACATTCACCATAATATACCATGAACAAACACTTAAACTTGATGAAGAAGACTTACTCAACCAAGTCGCTATGCATGAAGAAACCCTAGCTCAAAGATCATCCACCAAAAATAAGAGAAAGCATCCACAAGATTATCCTTCTAAAGGTGCACTCAAGTACTCCATAGCGGAAAAGAGAAGAAGAGAGTAATAGAAGTGATTTCTCACAAGTGGCGAGTTATGATTTGAACATATGAAGCGCTAGCCTCTTTATATGAGGCAACACTAGCGCATATGCCCACAATAATCCCTATTACAATAATAAATCCATTATACAAGTGAGATAGGTCTAGGTTGACCCCTAAAATAGCCTCTAATGCAAAGATACAATGAAAATACAACATAATGTCCCCTCAATAGGTAGCACGTGTGGTGTAGGAGCCTCAAAGGGCTATTATGTCATCCTCCAAAGGGTGAAAAGGTGCCTCCAAAGGATTCATCTCTTCATGGAAGGTGCAAGCAACACCCAAGGATCATGTCTCATCACCATCAAGTGCCAAGTCAACATCAAGAACCATCCCTCCATGCTAGGGTGGCTCTAAAGCATGATGTCGTCCCCATGTGTGGAATGTCCAAGGGCCAATGTGTAATGTCATAGGTGAAGAAGGCTCCATGACTTCTCCCAAGAGGTGTGTCATCATCTCCAAGTGCAACATCATCAAACCACAACCTAATATGCTCTAGGGTGTCTTGCCCAAGGTGCGGGGATTCCTACCCTCTGAGTGACCATCAAGCCATATCTGCAATATCCAAGCCCATCTGCTCAATGCCCAAGGCCCAGGAGGTGTGAAGAGGTGCATCAAGTCATGTCAAGTCATCAGAAGACCCAACACTCTGTCTCAGGTGTGCAAAGTCCTTTGAAAGGTGTGTGACATCCTGGGTGCTAGCATGAAACCATCCTCCAAAGACCATATCAAAGTGTATCAAGGTCAACCAAGTAAGTTGAAGCCATAGAATCAAGTAAGACCAAGAATCACAAGGGGCAATAGTCCTTAGAATCATGCAAAATATGCCATCTCTTAACACACAAGCCTTATGAACAATTCACATTAGATATCCCCTTCAAACTTCAAATTAGCTCAAGAATTTATGCAATTTGAAAAGTTTAGGTATGGGAGGACCATCGAATGACCCTATTAGGTGTGTTTGTACCCAAGTAGAGGGATATTTCCCAAGAATCCCATCTAAGTGTAAGTGTGATAGTGAAACATGTTGGGATTACTTTATGGCAATGGAATCATTAACATGCAGGATACGATATTTGGTCCATTTCCATGAGTGCCTTTGTAGGGGGAGCGCTTGCTTCCTGAGATACCATTTCCTTGGTACTTTTTGCATTCCAAACCCCTTTTCTTTCCTTTTGATATTCATTTATTGCTTTGCAAGTCTCCTTTATATGTTTCAAGCATTTATTCTTTCTTTCATTTGCTTATTGGGATAAAGTCCTTTTATAGATATGCATTCAATGCACTAGGACAAGGGGTGATTACCATTAGAGGGGGTAGAGCTCAAGCTGGCCGTTGGCTTTTAAAGTTGGCCATTCATTATCCCGTTTTCTTTCTTTCTTTTATAACATTTTTTCTTTTATTTTATATAGCAGTTGCATCAACCTTGTCATTCTAGCCCTTCTCATAGCAGGATGAACCACATGTCCTTTTGGGATACATGTAAAATCATTATCGAAGTCTAGTACATTGCAACAGGATCCAGGATGATAAGTGTTATGTATAGGGAGGAAATGGAACGTTACCCCTATCAAGGCTTCCCAATAGTACCCATGTTCCCTAAGAGTGACAACACTGGACTAAGATAGCTAATGATGGTCACTAAGGTGAAACAAGGCAAAAAACATAACTTCTGAGCTTATGATTCATTATCCAACTTCAACCCATGATCCTTACTCAAATGCCCAATGTATTAAATATGACACTTTATATGAAACCATGACTAATGTACCTCATAATGTGCCTTGTTATCCCCAATTTCTAGGGATAACTGAGGAGATGATGTCTCGAGGCCCTCAGGTTGCGGACATGGAGTATCGAGAGACATATGACTGACAACGTCCACATGCATAGACAGAGACCCACTTCACCACCACACATCCTGGATTTGTCATGATGGAATTTACCACATCAACTTGCTTCTGGAAGATGATGGGTCTTGCTCCATGAGGTATAAGTCAGGTATTGTGGTAAGTGTCACTTTAATACTTGAAGAATTTGAGTATGTTGCATTTAAAGCTGCTTTTGATTTGAGAACTTATGCTTGGAAATTATGCTCTTTGCCATGTTTCACCTTGGTGGTTGACATTGTGCCCTAGTAAGTGGTCACCCTTGGGAATAGGTTTGCTACTGGGAGGTTCCCTTGATGAGTCATCGTGCCATTCCCGATCATACTTATCATTTTTCACACTTCATCCTTTTTATCTCCTTATCTTTTGGGATTTTCGGGTGTGCTGACCCAAGAAGGGATTGTACCTCATTTCATGGGAAGAAGGGGCTAAAGGCCCAGAGGGAATGTAGCTGGCAAAAGATAAAAGCCAAACTATAACCTTCCAGATGCTCGCCCAAAGGGGTCTTGAGAACAATGAAATGTTTCTCCTAGAAAGTCAAAGACCTGCAAGAAACAATTTCATATTATATAGACATCCCACTTGTTGAGGGATCTACACAAGTGCGTTACAACCTTTGCTTTACCCCTATGGCACTCTGTGTACCTCTCCTTTCAAGTGACATTGTGGTACTGCTGCCCAAGCTTTATGTTACCCATTGGGAGTACCCAGTTGTTCTGGATTTTAATTAATTAATGACAAATGAATGGGGTTGGAAAAAGGATGTATTGAAAATGAAGGTGCAACACACTCTCTACAAAGGCACCCATAGATGAGACAATACAGACCCTTGTATGTCATGAACCCCATGCCCAAAAGTCTTACCCCCATCCACTTCATCTTCTACAAATGACTTAGAGAGGGTCCACCTAGGAAAAACTCCTTGACTTAAGGAATGATTCACCCAATAGGTCACCTTGTCAACCCTCCCATACCTAAACTTGGAAAATTGCATAGGGTCTTTGAGCACTTGTTTAATTTGATAAGGTAGTTTTGATGTACATGTTTAGGTGGCTCTTGTATTAAATGTGATTTTACTTGCCATGATACATTTGACTTGAGATCCTTGGAGGGCACACTTGTCTGTCTTTGCAGGACCTTGTTGATGGACGTTTTGGAGGGACAAGACTTCATTGGGGCAGGAAGCCCACAGGTTGGATGCCATGACCCAGACATTGGGAGAAACCAGAACTTGAACATTGCCTTTGGAGGCAAGAGAAGAGACTTTGGATTATGAGATCTAGCCCATCTTAGCCCAACGTTTGGCCTTGAAAGGTCAGAACGTCATCTTGGAAGGCTTGACTTCACCCTAGTGCTAGGGTTTTGGTGGTGATAATGATGTTTTGATGGACACCTGGCACCTTTGGAGGAGGAGGATCCTTTGCATCATGGAGAGGAATCTAGTGCATGAAGAGGAGGCCTTAGGAGGCCCAACGACTTCCTCCTTTTTGCTCAACGACTTGCTAAAGTGCCAAGACGTCACCCTAGAAGGGATCGACGTCACCTTTTAGTGTTTCTTTATGTGCAAATTTTAAGTTAAATTTAAATGACTTTGTAAAGGGGCAAAATAAAGGGGAATGGCTCCCTTATTTTGTGGTTTAACCTAACTAAATGTGGACAAACACTTTTTAGAGGTTTTGTACGAATAAGAATCGAATTCATTTCATTTTATCATAACTCTCTCATGTGAGAAGAGCTACTTGGCTGAAATCTTTGCCCCTCTTGGGAAATTTACATCTCTCTCTCTCTCTCTCTCTCTTATGCTATGGTTTATACTTGTTTAGTGGAGAAAAGTGGTGCGCTACCTTTCTTGGAGGCTTGTTCTTGCATGTTGAGGATATTTTCTTGGTAAGCAAGGGTTTTTCTAGCATTTCTCTTGAAATTGATAAGAAAAATCTGCATATTGTTAGTTCTTCTTTCTTGTTTCGTGGTTTTTTTTGGCTAGATCCTTGGAGGAATAAAAGGGCTTATACCCTCCACCAAGTTATCATTGTTGTTGATTGGATAAGCTTATGCAAAGGTTGCTAGGAGGAGTAAAAGGGCTTACACCCTCCTAGATTTAACTTTTTAGGGTTACTTGCTCAAGGAAGTAAAAGGGCTTACACCCCTTGAGAAGTAGTAGATCTAACCTAATTCAAGAAGACTCCATAACCCATTTTGGCAAGGCACTAATCTGATTTTGCATTGGAGATATAAATTACTTGCATTGGTACACGTGATTTTGAGAGATATTGAAATCGTTCAAGTTGGAAATTTCTCTTGGTGTCTTAAGCTTGCTAAAGCCACTAAGGCGTCTTGATTGGCCTAGTGGTTCTCTTGTTATAATCAGTTAAATGCTACAACCATTAGGGCTGCAACAAAACACATGTAATCTCTCATTTTAACTTTATTTTCAACCGTGGAAATTACTTGTAAACTTGTACTTTTATTCTACTGCTCGTTGTCTATATTTTTGATGGTTTACTTGTCAATTTTCGTGGTTGGAATTTGCTGTTGTAGCAAATCTTTGCCACAGCCACTTGGCTGTTACAATAATTCTCTGAAAACACTATCTAACAACCCTCTTTTACCATCAAAGTTTGTGCTTGAATATTGAAAAGTTATCTATTGATTTAGTGCTTCATTGTCCAAAAACTAATTGATAATTTTGATGGTTAAATCTGCAGTAACTAGTCCTTATTCTTGCCGATGTATATTCTTGTTTACTGCTGCAATATAGGACAGCAAGCTTCACTTGCTTGTACACTTGATTTTGGGCTTGTATCTCGATTGTGTCTTGTCTCGGGCAGGCGTAACACTTTGGTGTAGGTACTCAAGTCTTTGGCAACCATTTACCATCATCAAGACTCATTTCCAAGCCCTCATACTTATTCTATCATTGACCTAAGGGGTTCCTCTCAAAATCTCTTCATCCTTCGTCTCAATCCGCTTAGGGTCACTCGAGATTCCCCCCTTGAGGTGATTTCATCATCTCTAAAGTGAGGGGAGTACCTATCTAAAGTGATAGTGGGTAGGTATTCCCATAGTTCTCGCCATCTTGTGGATTGGGTCGGGCTTTGCCCAACCTACAATTTGTACAATAACATGCTAGACCACCATCTCCCATTGAACCATGTTGATTGGGTGTGATGAGTTGTGCTGATGAAAAAAGAGGCATATGAGGGGGCTGCTCGGTTTCCCTCTATGAAAATGCTGATCATCATCATCATGGGGATCATTGACTTCATTACGGGCCATGAGACATGATTTCCTCTAGTTACCCCTAGGTGGGGGGGGGGTAAACACAACCCATTGCCTTTCATATTTCATCAAGAGTACCATTGGGGTTATGTACATTGTAGAGGTGGCCTCTCTTACCAACTCTCTTTGAGATTTACATTGATGAGTTGGAGTCTTTTGTCAGGGAGCATATTCAAGATGATGACAATTATCCTCTACATCATGTGCTGATCTTTTTTCTTCTCTTTCTTGATGACTTGATCCTCTTGGCATCCTTGTTGTGGGCCTACAAAGACAAATTGATGCGCTATCCAACGTCTGCGATCTTTGATAGTTGATGGTTAACCTAGGTAAAATCAAGGTTATGATCTTTAGTGTGCCAAAATGTGCTCTCTCCAATTACAGTTTCTTCTTTAGAGTGGAAGAAATTAAGATCACTATGACGTATACTTATTTGGGGGTTTTAGTGCATGGGGTCTCGGTTAAGCTTGCAAGATGCTCTCTAGCTTTGGCTCGACAAGAGATATGGTTCCCTTGCCCCTTTGAGAGATGGTATTTCCATAACCATTTCCATGATATCTTGTCCAATATGCACATCTTGCACATAATCATCAAACCCACTATTCTTTATGGTTTTGAGCAAGGCTGCGAGGGAGCGCCTCCCCCCCCCCTCGAACCCGCTCTCGAATTGCGCTCCGAAGGGGAGCGTTTTTAGGGAGCGCGCTCCCTCATGAAAAAATGCTCTCCCTGGTTTTTTAGGGAGCGCTCAGGGAGTGTCTAGGCAGGGAGCGCGCTCCCTCATGAAAAAATGCGCTCCCTGGTTTTTTAGGGAGCGCTCAAGGAGCGTCTAGGCAGGGAGCGCTCCCAAGGGAAAAAAACGCTCCCTTGAGCCCGCGCACGTGAGGAGGAGGAAATTCATTTTTTTTTTGTTTTTTTTTGAGAAATGACTCATGGGAAAGGTAGCCTAGGGTTAGCTAAGAGTTCAAAACACTCTTTCACTCCCATTTCTCTCATTCTATTTCTCATTTCATCCATTTCTTTGCTAAGAGGGTTTTGACTCTTGAGAGGGTTCT
>SNQJ01S0184033.1:0-18918 GCA_010110895.2 Picea sitchensis | reverse complement strand
AGGAGAATGTGAACTTCAAAACGAGGAAATGTGGAGTATCTTCGAGTTGGTCTTAAAGGAACAAATCCAAGAAAATCCAAGTGGATTGAGGTTGGAAGAGTGAGGTAACTATACCCTCATCTTCACATAGACTGAAAATAGTCTTTTGGAGGTCCAAAAGCTTTCCAATGGGGAGGTGTGATCAGGGGATCAAATTTTGCTCAAAAATTCAAAGTGCTCAGAATCACTTCAAATCAAACGAGAGTGTAGGCCTCGTTGTTTTGAACCCAACGCAACTCGTTTGGGTTCAAATGGATGTCGAGAGCGAGATATATCGCGTTCTGTTCAAATTTACAAATAGGCAAAAAAAGGTTGTTGACTGTACAATCCATACGGGCGCTGACGTGGCAGGACGTACGACACATGACAAGCTGTACGAAACATGGAAGGCTGGTATTCAGATAGTTGGTAGATGACTTGGAATTTTTGGTAGCGAATGGAACGAAAACACGTGGCCCAGTTAATGGTCGCCACGTGTCATCCATTATTTTGTTTAAAACTTATGTCGTTGGCCAGAGTCGACCCCGCGACCTCCAGGTAGGGGAAACGACTTGGAAAAGAGTCGCCAACCAGCGTGCCACCATTTTTTTACTTATTATATATATGGAACGGAATATATATAAGTTTGAATGTGCAGGTGGTTTGGGATGCGACCAGGTCGGGGCTTAGCCCCATCCCTTGGTCGCGCGTTATATAACATATAACCCATAGCTATAGTGTATGGGTGCACGCGCGGTTAATGTTTGTTCCAACGGTTATTTCAATGACTGCCATTTTTCCTTTTACCATTGTCTTATGAAACGGGAGCCCATGTTTATGCTAGCACGTGGTCGCATGGGTCAATATGACCTGGCCCTTGACGGTTAGGGGCTAGGTGCGCCCGTAACTGTCCTACAGTTTGCACGGTTCACGTGGTTGCGTCCGGTGCTAGGTTTTTACTCTTAAATATGTGTGTGGGCTAGGTTGAGCTAGGGAAGGTGTGTTTTGTAGATGCAGAGACAACAAGCTTGAAGGGGGTACTTCCAGGAAGCCTATCTTCTTCAATTTTTGGCCAAACGAGGTGCTGAAAAAGCCTAACTAGGGGTTTTTGGATGTTCTGAAGCCATTGGAGTAGTATATTTGGCATTTTGAACATTTTAAAGAACATTTTTTAGAACTTTGAGCAAATAATACAAATGATCCATTGATAGCTGGACCAGGAGATGTAACCCAAGAGAGGGGTGAATTATTTTATCATTTGTTGTGTTATGTGTTTTCAGTTCATTGATTATGTTTTTGTTTATATGCATCTTGAATGAGTAAATCCTATTAAAATTTGTGTTTCAAAGATGATCCATTTGCATTTTTAACACATAAAATTTTACTTGCAAATATTTTCAAGAATACAAGTCTTCTTCATTTTTAGATCATCGGGAGTGATTCGAGCCATTGGATCAGGAGTGGAAATATAGTGTAAGTTTCGAGACTAACTAACTTCACCACTTCAGCAACTATTGGAGATAAGGCAGAGGCATGAATTCCCAAAGTCACGAAACCTAAAAATCTCTCCAACCATTAGTTCGAGGGAAGAATTCAAGAGTGATGTGATCCATTAGATCAGGAGTGGAAGGATAACATAAGTTTTGGGACTCTAGAACTTCACCACTTCTGTGATTACTAGATACTAGGAAAAATTGTGAAGTGTCGAAGACACGAAGTGAAAATATGAAGTTGTGAAATCATGCAGGTCATCAGATCTAGAGTAGAGGAATGTAGACCGTCTATTTGGTTGATGACATTTCTTATGTCACATGGTAGGGGTGCCATATGGGGAAACATGTCACATGAATTCAATGCCCTTTGGACCCCAACTTGTCCATTTCTAAGTGACACATGGTACACATAACATGGGTCCACGTCACCAGGTGACATCGTCATGCCATGTCATCTCTAGGATTATGGCCTCTGGGAATGTCCAGCTTCTTATACCAAAAAAAGTGTCAAAGGCTGAAGTAGACAAATCACGCGGGTCGTCGATATAAGATCCTTTCAGGACTTTTCTCAATCGTTATATAAAGCAGTGGAAGGATGGTGTAAGCACTTCGGTAGGTATAAATCCAGGGGAGTTGAACAAATGGAGAGTTGTAACATACTGGAGTCCTAAAGTACTGAAGTCTTGAAATAAATAAGGACTATCCATCTCAAAAATTTATTAATTCGTAGTCATTCGATTAAGTTAGTGGAAGGATAGAGTAAGAAGAGGTGTTAACCGACAGTAAGCGATCATCATTACTTTATGACCACTTTGGCATATATAACTATGGGGGAGTTTATAAACTTGAGAGTTGTAATATCCTAGAGTCTTGGAGTGTTTAAGTCTCGAAATAAATAAGGATCGTTCATCTCAACACCCAATTAAGTTGTGATCACTAATTTCGTTGAAGCCTCCATATGAGCTAGGATCATCCAGTCAACATGAGATTTAATATCAACCATCTGTAATATCCTAGAGTCTTGGAGCGAAGTCCAAATAAATAAGGATCAAGCTCATCTCAACACCCAATTGTTGTGATCACTAATTTCAAGAAGCCTCCATATGAGCTAGGATCATCCAATCAATGAGAGATTAAATATCAACCATCCGATCTACCAGTGGAGATAATATAAGTACTTCAACGAAGTGTGCCTCGGGAAGTATTACTCTAGAATAATGAAAGAATTCTGAAGCTTGGAGGACTTGGTTCCCAAAGCAGTCGGTCCCATGATAAGGTAAAAGGGGTTGATTAGAATCATGAAGGGTATATAAGTAAACAAGCCCACAAAAATTTTCAAATGAGGTCTTGTTTATAAGAAGGGACAAAATTTCAAATGAACCTCCTCTTATATTGAATAATCCTATGGTTTTGAGCCACGATCACAAGGAAAGTGGATTGAAGGAAGCGTAGGTGCGCATGTGCATAATTTGAATTATGTACTAGTTTAAAAAGATTGTGGAATAATTTGATTAAGATTTTGTATAATTAGGGATTATAACCATATCAGTTCAAGATAAGAGTGCATATTCAAGAAATGGATGAAGGAGGGGGAGCCTTTAGTCATGATATAGAAGCCAAAGGTAAAAATATCAGTGTTGGTAATGTAAATACATAATCAAATGGTCACATGAGTAGAGGGGAACAAGAAACCTTAATAGAGAATGTTAGAAGCATGAAAATATAAGTGTAGAGTTACAAAGAAGACAATGAGAGGTTGATGAGAGAAAAAAATAAGATAAATTCTCAAGTAATGCAAAGCCTAAATTAGTTGCATAGGAAAGCAAGGAATGGATCATACTTAATGCAGGAGGAAGAAGAAATATTTCATGAAAGAAGAGGTAACTACATAAGATATTCTCATTCAATAAATTCCATCATAACTCATAGAAATCACTCACCTCCTTACTCAGAAAGGAAATTTAATGCATTTGAAGACTCCATAAGAATTCCAAAAGTGTCTCTTATTAGGCACCAAATAAAAAGGCATGAATTGGATAGTTTGCAAGGAGAGTTGAGGAAAATTAAGCCACCGTACTTTGATGGTGAAAGAGAAAGGGAAGATGATGTTGAAGCATGGATTCTTGGACTCAGTAGGTATTTTCAATTACATAACTAATCCTCAAACCTAGAAGAAAGAATTTCCACATAACACTTACATGGGAAAGTTTCTATGTGGTGGGATTAGCTGAAGAAAGTTGAGCACATTAATGAGAGCAGGATCACTTGGAAGCAGTTCAAGAAATATTTTCAGAAGGAGTTCCTTTCAGAGCACTTCTATGACAAGAAGATGCAATAGTTATTTGAGCTACGTTTGGGAAGAATGACCATGACAGAATACGATAAGAGGATATTGGGATTGTTGAAGTATGTAGGATTTATAAAAGATGAAAAATTGAAGATACAAAGGTTTTTAAGTCGACTTCCATCCTTTTATAAAGAGAAGATTCAATATGATGAGCCCGGGACATTGACTGAGACCATCAGTAAGGATAATTACATTTATGATCAAGGAAAGGGAAGAGAATACATGAAACAATATTGGAAGGATAAGAAGAAAGAGAAATATGATCAGACAAGGAAGAGCTTCAAACTTCCTTTCAACATAAACAACCCTAATAAAAATCAACAAGATGAGTCTACTAAGGATGAATCTAAGAAAGATGATTCCTTGGGGAAATGTGGAATACCACTAATCCAATGTTGGGGGTGCATGGAAAATCACCTATACAAGGATTTCCCTCACAGAGAAGATAAATCAAATACCATGCACAACATCCAAGAGGCTACACAAGTGGAGGACATGGGAAAGATATATGCAACCTTAGAATATTGACACAAAGAGTGCCAATACAATATGATCGAAGTGGAAGTTAAGATAAGTAATCATCATGTTGCTATTTTAATTGATTCAGGAGCAAGTCATTGTTACATTAATCCTAAAATAATGGATAGATTACATTTGGAGAAAAGTAAGCTAGGGAAGTCAAGTTTGGTTTAGGTAGCCACTAGAACCAAAAGAAGGATCAATGAGGATGTCAGAATTTGTCCAATAAATCTTAATGGAGTAAATACAATTGTTGATATGAATATCATCCCATTATGATCTTATGACATCCTAATTGGAATGGATTGGTTGGACCAACACCATTTTGTTCTAGATTGTCATAACAATACCTTTACATGTATTGATGACGAAGGAAAACAAATCATTTTGAAATGAATTCCAATACCCATTTCTATAAGGGATATTTCATCCTTACAACTGAAGAAATGTTTCAGGAAAGGATTTCAATTGTATGCATATCATGTGGAAGAGTCAGAAAAGAAAAAAGGGCCAAGCCTTGAATATTTTCGAGTATTGTAAGAGTTTGAAGATATATTCCAAGAAATACCAAGATTTCCACAAAAGAGGGAGACACATTTCTCTATTTATTTAGTACCAGGAGTTTCCCTAGTATAAAAAACACCTTACAGAATGAGTACACCTGAATTGAAATAATTACAAATGTAATTGGAAGAGTTGTTGAAGAAAGGGTACATACGTCCAAGTGTGTCACCTTGGGGAGCACCGATACTCTTTGTCAAAAAGAAGGATGGAACATTGAGGTTGTGTATAGACTTTAGACTGTTGAATAAATCCATTATGAAGAAAAAATACCCTCTACCCAGAATTGATGACCTCTTTGATCAACTAAGAGGAGAAAATATATTTTCAAAGATAGAATTGGCATCCGGGTACCATCAGGTAAGAATCAAGGAAGAATACATCAATAAGAAATCCTTCAGAACCAATTATGGACATTATGAGTTTGTAGTGGTTCCATTTGGACTAACAAATGCACCGACTGTCTTTATGTACTTAATGAATGGCATATTCAAAAATTATCTGGATAAGTTTTTCATTGTGTTATTGGATGACATACTTATTTATTCTAAGTCTAAGGAAAAAGCATGAAAATCACTTGAGGTTGGTGTTACAAGTGTTGAGGGAACATAAAATTTATGCAAATTTTATTAAGTGTTATTTTTACCAAGAAAAAATCCATTATTTGGGTCATATTAATTCAGAACAAGGTATAGCAGTAGATCCAGAAAAGATTGAATCCATTAGAGGATGACCAACACCCAGGAATGTTTCAGAAATCATATCTTTTATGGGATTAGACATATACTACAAGAGGTTTATAACATTTTTCTCTAAGATTGATCATCCCATAACTTATTTACAAAATAATGGAATCAAATTTGAATGGATAGCTTAGTGTGAGGAGAAATTTAATTTGTTGAAACAATTTCTTACTAGTGCACCTATTTTAAGGATTGTTGACCCAAATGAGAATTTTTTGGTATGCATAGATGCATGCAAGGAAGGAATTGGTGGAGTCCTCACTCAAAAATGGACATGTCATTGGTTATGAGTCCAAAAAACTCAAATAAAATAAGAGGTATTATGCCACATGTGATTTGGAGCTTGCTTCCATAGTTCATGCATTGAAGATGTGGAGGCATTATCTCATGGGAAAAATATTTGAATTAAGGACAGACTATAGTGGTCTGAAATATTTTTTTGAACAAATGAATTTGAATGCTAGGAAAACAAGATGAATGGAATTTTTAAGTGAGTATGAATTTAACATCAAGCGTATCAAGGGAAAACAAAATAAAGTTACTGATGCACTCAGCAGAATAGTACAACTCATGCATGATACAACTGTTAGTATGCATCAATTATATTTAAAGAGAAGAATTTTATATGTTATTGTTACAAATCAACATTACCTATAGGTAAAAGAAAGTTTATATCAATAAAACATACAAAAGAAAATTAAAGAGTATCATATTAAGGAAGATGGATTACTTATGCAAAAAAGTAGAATTTATGTTCCTAGTTCCGGAGAACTTAGGAATTTGGTGTTAAAATAAATGCATAATGTTCCATATGTCAGACATCATGTTGGCACAAGATTGATCAGACCAGGGTCCTTCTCAGGTTACCAACAAAAGGTACCATGTAGTCTATAGGGCTAGCATTTTAATCTCCTTCGAAGAGAAGAAGTCTCACCCGAGGTGCAGCTAAGACAAAAGGATGGGGAAGGGAAAGGAGAATACTTAGGAGGGTTCACAAAACCTTCAAGATTCATCTTGATCTTGCGCAAGACAAACTAACTACAGAGAAGATTGGAATTCATATACGCAAGAACTGAAGATACTTAGGTTGCGAAAATCATTCATGTACAGAAACAACATGCGGAACTTATGAAACATAAAGAAGTACTGTAAAGGCACATTGTAGAAGTATAAACACAAAATGACGCAACATATTTTGAAATTTTTGATCCTTCTTCATATATTATCTTCATATATTTCTCAATTACAACCTCACAGATACAAAGTAGTGCTCTGTTATAGACTCATGGCTTTGGACCCATGTCGCAGAGATCTAATTCCCAAAATGGTGTATAGATTACATTACAGAACTCAAAACCAACTTCTCACCAATAGACAACAACAACTATGATCAAACCTAAAAACAAGGGGATAACCGAACCCTTTTACAATCATACTCGTCCCTATATATAAGCTAATTCGTGTCTTTTGGCTTTGGCTTGCACACTTTTTTATTCTGTTGCAAATGATTTTTCTTTGTTGGCATTGTGTTGTCCTCTTCGCAACTGATTTATGTTACTTCTCCTTGCTTTGTTTTCCATCTTCTTCTGTAGCTTGCGCAACTCGTCCTAGGCCAAATATGGCCCTGTAGTCCTTCTTGCGGAACTCCTTATCCAAAAATGAAGGGCCCAATAGGCACCGACCACAAACCTTGACTCACCCTCGAGTCAAGTGCTTGGCTCTTTTACAACTTCCAGGAGCAACTGTTATTTCTCCTTGTCCTCATTTTCCTCTTTATTTTTCTTTTATTCTTGTGATTTCTCTTCTTCTACCTCTTCAAATGAAGGGTCCAACTCTAGGACCAACTCCAAGGCCCACTTATTAACTTCTTGAAATCTCCCAACTCTATCCTGCCATTTCCTGGCAAGGAGTGAGGCCTCTGCCACGAACTATTGGATCGCATTTGTAATAGATCCCTTTGGCTTGGATGTGAAAAATGCATTCCATTTAGAATATGGTGTTGCATCTGCATGTAAATTGTATTAATGATAGACTGGAAGTCGCGCAGATCCTTCTTAGTTATGGATTTTTTCTCAAATAGAGCATTCATCTCGTTTTCCGCTTGTTAAATCTGATCAAACTTTTGTTGTTGCTCCAGTGGATCCATTGTAGCCACAACTTATTCATTCAGCACCTGGATTCTAGTGCACACATCCTCCAAGGTATGGTTTCACCTAGCGATGATTCCTATCCAATCGATGACTTCTCTGAAAATCTTTGTGCACTCAGTTGTTCGTTTATGTAGTGTTTCTCAGGCATTATTGAATTCCATCACTATCTTCTCCATCCTCTCCAATAGCTTCCGAGATTGTTGCTCTTCTTATTTTTTATTTTGTCGCAACTGCACTTCCAGATGCTCGGTGTGAATGGCCAATTGTGACTATGCTCCTTGGATCAGTTCAATCTAATGCTCTGGCTCTCCTGCATCATTGGCTTCTGGAAGTTGAGGTGCGGCCTTCTGAATTTCTGTGCAAGCTTCAACAATCCTTTCTTGAACTCTTTCTAGTATGTGCTCGACCTAGATCTTTGCATGCTCTTCTTGTTTTTTGCATTCTTGCGTAAGGAGATCTTCCTCCCTTGCAAACTCTGCAAACCTCTCATCTCACTAGAGCCTATGCTCCAGTTGATCAGTTGATGCTCTAATCATTCCAAATAAGTGTGTTACTGGCCACTGTGCAAGGTCAGCGGAAGAAGGGGTTGTGTCCCTCAGTGCTTAGGTCTGTAGTGGAATTCCACTAGACGTTGAATGTTCTGAAGGGGTCTCTACCTCCTCCTCTCTTGTCGATGGTCCTGGCGCAAGCCTCAACCTCAATGTTGATGGTAGGAGTGTCAAAACCTCTGTTCTAGCCATACAGAGTTGCAAAAACTCTACACATTGCTGAGGGTTTTGGAGAACCAGCTCCATATGTTCCTACATGAATCTTGCACTCTGCCTGGAGGTTGAATCTAGTTCCTTCTGAACCTCCAGTAGCTCCTTCTCTTTGTGTGGCTCCACTTCTAGAGTTGTGCTTCCTTGGGCACCCTGGGATTTGAGCTTATGGATACTATACCATTTGAGTGTCCTTCTACTACTACAAAAAAGGCACAATCTATTGGTCCTGGATGTCAGGGTTCGAATCAGTCAGCTGCAGTCTCTGTTCTGGTACTTCTCGATTTGGACCAAAAATTTTTGGTCTCTGCTTAGGTAACTCTAGACTTGATTCTAGGGGATCGAGTTGCATCGGCTTTGGATCAGTATTTTGGGGTGGACTAGTGGTTTCTAGGGGTGGTGACTGGGGTTGTTGCAGTGATGGAGGGTGCTCAGTGACGATGGTGGATGAAAGGGTGACAGGCTTAGGGTCATCCTAAATATGTATGACTGGGGTTGCTCAGACCGCTGAGAGAGTGCAGGGGACGGTGGATGAAGGGGGTTGGGGTTTCAAAACTTTTCTCGAAGAGAACCCTATTCTAAAATTCTTAGCCATTGGTTATGTAATGAATTCAACTCTCAGGATCTTGTTGACATCCTTACCTGTCAACAGGGCTTTCTCTGGCAGTTGTGGGAATATCGGTAGTGTTCTTTTCTTCTACTCTAGTGGTTGCATCTCCTCCTCCTCCTCATATTTTTCCTTTGTCGGAGCTTCTTTCTTCTGTGCCTTTGATCCTGAGCTCAGTTCTACCCCAACTTCTTGTCCTTTCTTCTTTAGCAGCTCGGCAGGAAAAACGCAGTGCATCCTCAACTTGCACGAGTTGTGTTTAACTCTTGGCCATGACATTACCTCTTTGTAGAAGGCCTCCTCATATAATTATAATGACAGAATACTCGAATGGAAGTCCTCCATGTTGGCATGCCTCGGTCATACAAATGTGTGGTGTTGGTTCATGCTGAAAGCGATGTTCCTTGTTTTACAGTTGAGGAGCTCCTGCGGAATGTGAAACCTCTCTGTTGCGTCAATGAGCTCGTTATACAACTTGGAGAACGTCATGTTTTTGAAGGTCGTGTTCTCCAAGTCCGCCCTGGAATGCCACAGCTCAAACATATTTGCAAGTTTCCCCTTTTCTTCTAGCACCAATGGTCTTCCAACAAGTGGCTTCCACTTGATCATTCTGAATTCCAGCAACATGTATCCATATGTGAAGGTGCCTCCCTTCTCCTGGGATTCCTCGCAATCCATGAGTAGTTCCTCCAACATGTAACTACACCAATTGAATACAACGCCATTGGCACAAAAATGTGTTATTGATAATGCATCCAGTGTGCATTCTCCCTTGTAATATGACCTCATGACTTTCTTTTCTATGATGTAGTAGCCAGTCCCGACCATCTCTGGTAGTATGGGGTTAATTTTGGCTATGTGCCCCCCCCCCTCTACGTGTGAAACCTTTCATATAGGTTGGGCTCCAGTTTATTTTTTCCATGCTTAATGGGACCCTGGAATCCTTTAGACACGTCCTCACCCTCAAGGGACAGTTCAGTAAGCTAATGGATGTCTTTGGCATGGATTGGATACTACCTATCCAACCAGAGACTTCTATCGTGCACCATGTTGATCAGGAACTTGGTTCACTGCGCAACATCGCCAGTGGTACTGAACACTAGTAAGTCTATGAGGTTCATAATATTTGAGTTGAAGAGGTTGATGAATTCGATCTTTGGCACAAACTGCATGCCTCCCAACTCATCTAGAGAGACACTCCAGAAGACATCTATGTTCATCTGGGGGAACAAGACTGGATATGTTAAGTCAAGATCAAGGAGCTTCACCTGCTCCACCTTCCCCTTGATATCACCCATGACCTCGACTCAGGGGTCATAGGGCTCATATGGTACTACATATTTGGTCATGGTGCTTCAGCTTCTTGTATCTCTTGGCATTGAGTTCTGGATTATGAGAAAATTCTGCGACGAAACAAGGATTTGGTGGTCACAACTATGGGTCTCAATATTACACAGGCTTGCTTGCTCTACAAAATTTGAAAATCACTAAGTGCTTCTGGAAACAATGTGTTCTATGTTGTGTTCTTAGAACCTTATAGTTGGGCTTATCTAGAAAGTTTAGTAATAACTATTGTTCATCATTACCCTATGGACGCAACTTGGATCTGAGTTGTCCGACGAGACTGGTTAACGGGGTAAATCCTATTGGGTGATTATGGCATTTACCATGCAATTTGGACAGGGAAGTGCTCGATTTCATACCTTTCCATTTGATAGATGGGAATCTTGACGTAAATAATGATGGCATCTTCACGTATAGTGGCTTTATGGCTTAACTGAATTTAGAAGGGGTACCGTAATAACAATAAAGGATGTGACTAGACTGGGTTTGTGTGGCACATGGGCTCAGATTGTGTTCGGATTCGTTCTCCCTCCGACCACAAAGGGGTCCCTATCATATTAATGATTGTAATTAATTTGGTCTTGAAGTTTTTGATCCTACACTGTTGAGTAATAATTTATGCATCAAACAACACTTAGACAGAAAAATAAATGAACTACATGTCGTGACGCAACACTGCACACATCGAATTTATTAACTGAATTTACAAAAAATGCAGAAAAATCAAATATAACTATTATACATGCTCCTTCGGACTAGAGAAACAGTCATTTTATCTCAGTTCTAAGACATATAGGGTTTCAGGCGAGCGCCATTCACCCATCCTAGCCACAACATACCATCTAGTTGTGCAAGTCTGACTTCTCTAGAAGGTTGGATCTTTGCAACTATAAATGGTCCCAACCAATGCATGCACAACTTGCCAGGATGCTTCTGGTACCGACTGTCATATAGTAGGACCTTGTCTCCTTGCACAAATACTTTAATCTTAATCTGTCTGTCATGCCAAGATTTTTTCCTTGCTTTCTCAACTGACTGATGGAAGTCTGCTAAAAACCTGGTCTCTTCAAGTTCTTGTAACTCCATGAGTCTATGCACAATTTATTCTTCCTCTGACATATGTGTGATTTGTGCAATGTACAAACTTGGAGTAATGAATTCAGCAGGAGCCATAGCCTCTTTCCCATAAAATATCTGAAATGGTGTGTACCTGTGGAGTTTCTTTGTGGTTGTCTTGTAAGCCCATAGTACTGGTGGAACTCTGTCATCCCAATCTTCCCAGTTTGCACAACAAACCTTCATTAACCCTCTCTCCATAATCTTGTTGAACGCTTCTATTGTTCCATTGGCTTGCAGGTGGTAGGGGATGCTTTTGTGATGTTGTATCAAGAACTCTGTTGTAATCTTTGATATAGTGCTACTAATAAAATGAGCTCCCCGATCATTGGTCAGACTCCTAGGACATCCAAATCGAGTGATAATATTTTCAAAAATGAACCTAGCAGTAGTATCGGTTGAGCAATCCTGAATAGTTGTTGCCTCAACCTAATGTGTAAGGTAGTCAATTGCGGTAATAATGTACCTAACCTTTGAATTCTTAGTTGTGGGGTTGATCAACCCAATTAAGTAAACCACCCACTTCTCAAATGCTTGTAAATCTCGAACTGGTTGAAGTGGTAATTTATCTCATTGTGATGGCTTACCCACTCTTTGATAAACATCGCATGATCTAGAATATGACTTTTCATCCTTGAAGAGTGTGGCCCACCATAGTCCATCTTGGAGGACTTTTTGCCAAGTGGACTTTCCTCCTATATGACCTCCCACAAATCCATTTTGGCACTCCCATAATATATCATGCCTTTCATGATCCAAGACACATCTCCTGAAAATACTATATAGTCCCAATTTATACAATTTCCCTGTAATTAACTAATAATTCGCTGCTCTAACCACCATATGGTGTTTCTGGGTTGTGGAATATGTTTCTGGGAAGGCTCATGTACTTAATAAGATTGCTATGTCTTCCAGGTACTCTGGTATGGCCTCAGCCTAGAATTTATATGCATCTGGGATCTAAACATCAACTTCTCTACCACTTTCCCTTGACTCTAATCTAGACATGTGATTAGGTCCTACGTTTCATCTTCCAGGCTTAATAATCACTTCAAAAGAGAATTCATGAAACAGTAGAAACCATATAAAAATTCTCCCTTCCAAAACATGTTTGTTAACTAGATATTTCAATGCATAATGATCAGTAAAGAAGTTAAAATGAGAACCTAACAAATAATGTCTAAATTTCTGCAAAGCATAAATCATAGCTAAACCCTCCCTTTCTATCATTGTGTACTTACGCTCAGCTTGCGATAACTTCCTTCTCACAAAATAGATAGGATGATCCATGGCTCCATCTCCAACTTGCACTAATATATATCCTAAGGTAATGCCTGAAGCATCTGCGTGGACATGAAATTAGTTTTCCCAGTTTGGAAATATCAAAATAAGTTTTGTGTTGAGCTTCTCCTTTAGGGTCTCGAACACCTTATCACATTCTGGGGTCCATTGGAACATTTCGGCCTTTTTCAATAGATTCTCCAGAGGTGCAATGATATTTTCATATCTTCTGATGAACGTGCGGTAGTACCCTGTGTGTCCCAGCATGGAGCACAACTTCTTATCACTCGTAGGTGGCAGCATGTTCACAATTACCACAACTTTGGTTGGGTCTACCAGTACTCCCTCTCAGCATACTATGTGGCCCAACAAATTTCCATGTGGTACATAGAAGATACATTTTCTAAGATTCAATGATATCTGCAATTCTTTTCATCTGTCAAACATTAGACTTAATAGCACTACATGTTCCTTGAGTAGACTTTATATCATCCAATCATCCATATAAACTTATATAAACTTGTGAATAAATTCTTTCAAAGATGCTATTACAATCTTGTAGAAAACTGCAGGGGTGTTCTTTAATCCAAATGGCATCACATTGTATGCAAAAGACCCCCATTATGTTATGAATGTGGTCTTATTTTTGTCCTCTTTGGCAATCCTTACTTGGTGGTACCCTGAAAATCCATCTATAAATGAGTATGATTCTTTCCCCGCAACATGTTCTAGCACCTCATCAGTAAAATGTGTTGGAAAAGGGTCATGCACACAGGAAGAGTTAAGGATTCTATAGTCTACACAGACCCTGATATCCTCTATGCCTTTCTTTCTCTAGATGACTATTGGGCTGACCCATTCTTCTTCTTCCACTACAAAAATAAGTCCAGCTTCCAACATCTTGTCTATCTCCTTCTTAACCTTCTCTTTTACTCTAGGGTTAAGATGGTATGGTCTATGCCTCACAGGCTTTGATCCTAGTTTTAATTTGATTTTAATTTCTCCCATAACTCCTTTGATCCCTTTTAACTCTGAAAAGGTCTTTGGGAACAAATCCTCATATTCCTACAACAAACTCTATATTTCTTGACTAGACTGTTCATCCCAGTAATCTCCTGCCATAGCTATCTTAGGTTAATCTGTGGTCCCTATATTGACTTTTCGCAACTTTAATGGGTGATTATAAGAATTATCAGTATGATTGGGTATGATGTTCTGGATTTCTCTATTCCCTTATGTCTCTTTAATGGCTAGGTTTCTTAGTTCCTCTAAATCATCTGGGATTTCTGAATCCCTACCAATATTATAGCACTCTATATGCTTCTTGTCTAAGGTTAGGTGAATATTAGTCTGTAGTTCTCGGCTATGTTTTGCACATACCACTAGGTTTGATTTCTGATTACTATTATTTATAAAAAGAAATTTGTTGATTCTTTGCAGGACTACTTTAAGCTCAGGGTACTTACTTGTAAATGAGAAGTCCTTGAAAAAGTGATCTTCCAACGTTTTCCAGTCGTTGGTCTGTATTTTGGTTTCTTCATGCATGAACCAAGATTTTGGGATTGGACCTACTGAGTGAGGAAATACCTGAACCCATAACTGAGAGGGTATTTCTTCAACTTGCCATTGTGTCACACACTGTTCAATATGTGCTTTAGGACCAAATTCTGAATTGAACGATTGCACAACTTGGAAATCTGTTTGCATCTTTGATTCCAGTTGCTCCTTATATTGAAATCTATATTTTATAGCTTGCTTCACATCGCCCCAATTTATGAGTAATGCTTTGTGATTGGCCCATCATCTGGCAGGGGTGTCTTGCAGAGCCAAATCTAGTATTGAGATCCTTTGAACCTATGCTACCTTTTCTTCCATGCTGAGCAGAAAACTATCAAGTCCTTAGGTACCATCATATACTGGGTTTTCTCTGACTTTGTTCCCAACCCATCTAGTTGCTCTGACAGTTGTGCATCTCCTTGAGACTCTTTCGTATGAGCCTTGTTTCCAACTATCAAATGCAAGTTCTAAATCTTTTTCCACTGACTGTATACTCCTCCAACTTACCGATCCATCAACAATAGGATTTATGTAATCTTCTCTTGTTCCTGTTGTTACAGTGTACAACTGATTCAATTATTCTCCCTCCATATTGTTGTCCATTGGCTCTGTATATATAGGGCCTACATATGGATCCAAGGGTTGAACTACCTTGATTCCATCTACCTCAAATGTCATGGTGTCTTTCTTTAGGTCGATCATTGCATAGTTGTCATAGGCCTAATAAATCCCAAGTAGTGCAAGTTAAGGGTCCTTAACCCCATGATCTCAATAACCTCAAAGTCAGCTACAACCTTCACTCCCACAACATCTATTTCCACATTCTCCAATCTTCCTATGGGTAAAATACAATATTGGTTGGCCATCCTTTCCTGGATTGGGGAATATGTCAACTGGGGTTTTCCTAGAGCTTCCCAAGTCTTTTTAGGCAAAATGTTCACATAAGATCCTAGATGTAACATAACATCCTTAATATCAAATTTTTCTAGTTGGGCTACTATTCTGAATTATTTTCCAATTCGTACTTTCCTTCTTTGCACCCTCTAAGAATTCTTCTTAGGAATATTAGTCCTTATTCTTGCTTTTGTGGGTTTCCCATTTCCTAAAACTAGGTACATCTCATTTTGAAACTTCTATGTTAATTGGTTATTCCCGATAATATTAGATAATAATTGAAACCAAAGGTTGACTACATTTTGAGTTTGCTCAGATTGTCTCGATGTGAGTATAGGGTTTCTAGGTGCAGGCAGTTAAGCAGGGACTTGCACAATATTAGGGTAAACAATAGGTTGTGGGGGTTTCTCGTGCATCTCAGGGATAGGGATATTCTGAAATACTTCTATGGAATTTTTAAAGAACAAATTATATTTTAGAGGGTCATACATGTCTTCTTTAAGTGTTTATTTCTGGATCTGAGGTAGATTATCAGCATCAACTCCTAACTTTGCTCCTCCTCGAGTGACGATATTGAGATTGGGAAACTATCCTTTAATAAATCTCTTGATTTCTGAACTGATGAGGTTAGTTCCTCATTGATGTACCTGATCTTCCCATTTTGAAATTAGTTCTAGGAAGTATTCAGTTGTGTTCCCATTGGTTCTGTAGTGAGAGCACCATGGATTCCTCAGATGTGGACAGTCTCTCTCCATATGGAATTTCTCATCACAGGTATAACATATGCTTAGTCCTCATCCCCTGGTTATTCCTCCTTTGAAGTCTCCTCCAGCTCCACCTCTTCGACCTCTTCCCAGTTCCTAAGGGTTTTCATTCACCCTAAATGTTGTTCAGTCCAACCTGTCTGCAAGTGCATCCAACATTCGACATTGATTAGTAGTATGTGTGGTAGATGCGTAGAACTCACAGTGTATGGTATTTGGTACTGTTGAATATTTCTACATAATGGGGAACTGTCTCAGCCCATGCCCATGGATTCGGAAAATCTCACAATAATTGACTGTTGGTGTTGCTCAGCTTCCTGGAAAAGCATGATATGGGGTGGGGTTATGGAATGGTAAATTCGTAGATACTTGCACAACTCCTCCCATGGATCCTGGTGAGGTTCCCATCAGATTCTGAGGAGGTCCCATTCCTCTCATTCATGGACATTTATTTACCATATGTCCTCCTATGTAACATCCAGTACACCATACCTGTGGTCGCCCTAGTCTCGGTGTCGTTAATTCTTGAATATTTTCTGTAAGCGTTGATATTTTCCCCTGTATTTGCACCAAATTTGCATCTACTGGGGGTTTGGTCACTCTCAGGCTCCCAGGATATCCCGCCATGGATTCAATCTTCATTGATTGTTCCAAGGCATCTGTCAAAGTGGCTATCCACTGTTGCATTAGTGGAATCCATGTTAGAGGTATAAATACTTGAATATGCCATTCTCTTTGATGTTCCTCATGGATTGGATGTGATAACCTCCCTATAGCATATCTAAACTTTTGTTTGTATTCCCAATTTGATTCACCTTCCCTTTATTGAATCTCATGCAACTCAGACAGAGCCTATTGTTCTAACTGAGGTAGCTTAAACTCCACTATGAACTTTGTCCATACTTGGGTGAGTGTGAACGCTTGACCTTGCATTCCTGGCACTCCTCGCTCAATAATATTCATGTACCATTTGAGAGTGCAACCTCTCAAGGTAGTTTGGAACTCAACCAAATTATTTGCATCTGGAGTCCCTCTATATCTCCATATTACTTCACAAAAGAACCATTGTTACTCAACATGTTGATCTCCCTTACCCCAAAATTCTGGGTATCGGGCAATCGAACCTCCCACATGACCACCCATTGATGATCATTTTGCTCCTATCAAAATGAAACCTAACGGTCCTGCTTGCAACCTACTAGGGGATCCCAATATCCTCCATGTACTTGCACTTCCTGGCTATGACTGACTAACTAATTGCACTGAACATAATTAGAATAAGAGGGTAGTATCGAACTTACCACTTGTATAGAAGACACTTGGGGTATGGGCGATTTGGGGTTGGTGCCACTAACTTCGAGGTGGTTTTATTTTATCTGTAGGGTCTTGTTTTCTTCCACTGGAGCAGTCTCTTCAGCTGGTAGTCTTGATCTTTCTGAGTAAAAGACTACCTCTCGAGTATCTTTCACAAATCTTCTTATCAACTTCACTTCTTTCCATATTATTATCACTGAAATTTCATCTGCAACATTGCATGCAAATGGTTACAAAAATACAACAGTTCCAAACACCTATTAGTTCCCCTGTAGCACCAAACTGCATTTCCAAGAGGAAAAAACTATACCATTGGGAAAAAATTGGCATGCGTTGAATCACTAAAGGAAGCGTGTGCATAGTCTGTGGGCCAAATAAGTTTGTAGAACGCACAATGATCCATATGTGCGAATGTGTACGATAAAATCTAGGAACTCATATGAATGGTGCATTTATGGTTCTTGTCATCCCCTCCCACTTATGGATCATCTCCCAACTTGATTTGATCCTCAGATCTAAGCTGAATCTGAATGGGGGGTTGTTCAAGGACCAAAGGGTGCCCTAAAGGGCCCCTTGTTCACAACAAGAACCAGTTGAATAATTCCTTGAACACATTCTATAAATGGAGGCCATGGGTGCACTAAGAATTTAAGATTTCCATAGTATTGTTATGTTGCCTCAATCCTCCCTTGAGAATCCTCTTTTCTCCTTGGAGTATTCTAGCAACATTCCAATAGGCCATTCCACTCACCTCTTGAGGGAATAGGCTTTGATTTCTTCATCATTTTCTTTCTTGTTTACCATTGTAAGAAGAACTCTCCATTAGGGAACTCAAGACCCCTCCCAAGGAGGAAGAGGGGACTCATAAGTCCTCCTTTATCTATAGTTTTTTTCCAACTAATATAGTTATCCATTGGTGGCATAATCTTGGTCATTTGGTTGATTGTTTTTGGTTCAAAGTTTCTTATGCATTCTAGTTTTATTTCCTTGGGTGCTTTTAGTTTATTTACTTGTTTATTTCATGTTCTTGGATTGTTTAACTCATGCACTAACCTCTGTCTTGTCTAGCAGGCCCAACTAGACTTGAAAGTGCCCTTGTTTTTCTCACCCAAGTGATGAAACGGACACAACACTCCTATTTCTTAGCTTTTCTAATATTATTTGGAAATATTCAAGGGAATGATCACCAACTCCACATATATTACAGAATTTTAAATCAATTTTCATTCATGAGATAGTTTCGGATTAGATGGTATTCCTTTAGATAGATAAAGTATTGGATGTTATCGAATATTCCTTGATCTCTTCCTCCTTGTTTGTACCAACCATGGTATCCTCCTTTATATCCACCTATGCCTTGATATTGTTGGGTTGCTATATTCTTTGCAGTGAAATTCTAGTCGAGGTGGATCAACTAACAATCAAAGTCTAAGGTCGAGTTGGTTCGACCGA
>SNQJ01S0184032.1:0-16710 GCA_010110895.2 Picea sitchensis | reverse complement strand
GCAAAACGATGAAATACCAGACCATTGATCTGACTCCATTTTGGAGTTATGGATACCAGGAGTTGGAAGTGTCGAAACACTTCATCACAGAAACATAGAAACGTCAAAATGCTGAAACGTTGAAATGCGAAACGACGAAATACCGGACCGTTGATCTGAATCCATTTCGGAGTTCCAGATACTGGGAGTTGGAGTGTTGAAACACTTAACCACAGGAATGCCGAAATGCCGAAATGAAAAAAACACCTTTTGGTGTAGGTTTAGGATACCAGGAGTTGGAGTGTCGAAACACTTCACAACTAGAATTGCTGAAATGATGAAATGCGAAATGGCAAAATCAATGCGAGACCCTGTGCTTGTAATCCAACGGTGTTGGATACCTGGAAATATGATCGAAGGGATACTGTTTGTCTTCACAGTTAATCGATCACTTATGATTCAGTTAGTAGAATTGAATCATGACTCTTGGACGGTTGGCGATTCAGTTACTGATGCGGTTTTTGGAGGTTCATAGTGTAACTGCTAGAAACGACTGATTGTTTTTTTCAGAGGACTGGAAGAGACTTCAGGATGATCGCCAGAGAAGACGAAGAGTCTCGACTACTGGAGAGACTAAGGAATCTCAGCATAACACCCATTAATGATGGACGCATGGGTTTAACTGCCAAAGAAGCTTAATAGTTTCTATGATGATCAGGCAGAGCACTCGACATGGGGAGAGCATGCAGAAGAATTGTGAATAGAGGATGCGAAAGATGCACAGAGAAGATAAATAAACAGAACAAAGAAGAGATGGAGGCTTCTGTAGAGAGGAATTACACACAGGGAAATGGTATGCTGTGGGCAGGAGCTGAAATACACAGAAGAGGCGTAATTTAGAGAATCAAAATAAGACAAAGAGCATAAAGCGCAATAAAAGAAAAGAACATAGATGCATAACTGAGACAATAAAAGAAGGCTGACGTGCACTTGTAGAGAAAATCAAAAGATCACAAAGTGCAAGAAGATGCAGGCAGAGAGACACTGATACAGGATAGCAGAGTAGTGTAGTAGAACAGTGATGAGACTGGTAAGCCATTGACGAACATTATATCACTATAATAAGTTTCAGTAGCAAACATTTATATTTCAGGGTGGTAGGGAGGTTCTAGGGAGGACTGTTGTCCTCATAGGTTCAAGTGGCTTCTTGAGCATAGGGAGTTGTAGCTTCCATCTGGAAGCAGCTAGAGAAACCAGGGTGGTAGGGTGGTGCAAGGAAGAACATTGGTTCTTTGATATACAGGTCAGTGCCTGTGTAACTGGAAGTTGGTGCTTCCATCCAGTTGGTGCTAGAACTCTTAGGGAGTTGGTGCTTCCTTCTAGTGGGTGCTAGAGAAACCAAGGAGTTGGTGCTTCCTTCTAGTGGGTGCTAGAGAAACCAAGGAGTCGGTGCTTCCTTCTAGTGGCTGCTAGAGAATACAGAGAGTTGGTTCTCTCAGCAAGTAGCATCTTGCAAAACAGAGATTGTAGCCTCATTATGTGTTGGTGCTCATAAGCATGATAATTTACAGAATGTAAATATTACTTATCATATAAAGAAGAAGAGGTTTTTACCCTTTATGGGTTTCCTCAAGAAATATTTGTCTTTGTGTATCTCTTATGTGTGAATGGTGTTGAATGTTCTATTGCTTACTTCCCTGCATTATTGTGATTGTCATTGAGTGTTCTATAAAGAGTTTAAAATAAGCATAATTGTTTAAGCATGGTAACAATTGATTCACCCCCCCCTCTTAGTTGTCCAAAATTGAGATTCAAGGACCTCTGTCCTCCCAACTCGTGATATCCGATATCACGAAATGGACCAATAGTCCAGTTCTATTGGGGATTGATGGCTCCTATCCGTCCTAAGATTTGAGAGTTATAAGGCCTAGTCATTATCCTCCCCGCAAATTCACTTGATCGAATGACTTGCGGCCATCAACGGTCCTTCCATGAAGGTTCTCTACCATCCGTTCAGGTATTCATGGGTTTTCTCTCCTCTAGACATACGCAACATTAAATCTTATGCACTTGTCTCAAATCAAACAGTTGTTGATTCTCCACCATGATCCAATAGTTGATAACGCTCCTCCTCCTAAGCTTTTAATCTCTTAGACTTAGAAGGTTTTCTAAGTCCCCGAAGTTGTCGAACTTCGCTCCTCCTAGGAATGGGGTTCCTAGATCTCGATAACACTTATCTGAAGTGTTATTCCTCCTGAGGTTTACCTTGTGCAGACTTCGATTCCATGTACACTCCTTGCGTCTAAGGGATCTCAATAACTCAAATCCAAGGGATTTCTCACAAATAAATTCCTCACAATCCCTGACATTCCCCTCTGGCTCGATGCACACCTTGCAAATATTCAAACGAAGAGAAACAATTAAAACTAAAAAAAAACTAACATTCACAGTTCCATTTTCTCCTACGGAGATTCATTCACTTTCTCATAAAAAATAAAATGACAGGAAATTGCAAACATTGTTCACACACCATACAATTGGATCAAATTTCCCTCTGATTTATTCACAAGTGCCAAAATGGCTACAAACACATTCAAATTACAACAACTTTGAAATACTGGATTTTCCTGCTAACTTGTAGTTCTCCTACTACTAACTTCCCCATGTATTGTAGTTAACCCTATCTTTGTGTACAAAACCTATATTTAACTCAGAGGGATTTTTATGGTTTTCCCATGCCTACTTATCTACTCTAAAACTTAATCTACTGGCCATCCTAACCAGTCTCAATCCATAGCCGTAATGGAAACTCCTGCTCTGAGTATGATTTTCAAAACATGTCTCAAAGGGTAAATTTCGACACTGGTTCAAGCGTGCCTCAAAAGGTAAATTCTGGCGTTGAGTTGAGGTAGATTCAAAATCGGTTGCAATGGCCAGCGTCAAGGTTTTGGAAGAACTCCCACGTGATGAGTGGTCCTGCCTCTGCATGCTTGCCAACGATGCTCTTCCATCACAATGCCAAAGGGGGATATTGTTGGCATTATTGGTTGTGTGTTTCCATTGATGGCAACATGAGTTAAACATGTACAGTAATCAAAGGAAAAGGAAGATCACAGTGAGGCAGAGGAACATCACCATGGGACTGAAGAAATTCGTGATCAGTGTTGATCATGGTAAGATTAGAAATGATCATATGTTCCTAAATCTCATGAGAGATAGCAGGGATATTCTACAAAGAATACACACACATAATCAGAGCATGCAATGTTAAGTTAATTTTGAAAGGATGAAGGAAATCTTAGAAGGGAGAGCATATTGCAGAAGCGTTATTGGGATTGAAATCCCCATAGTAAAAACTCCAAAAGAATTAAGGAATAATCATGTTTGTTGATGTAGTTCTCAGGACAATCTTGGACCATCAGATCACACAGAAGATAGATCCTACAAAAAAGAATCCCTTGTAAAGGATCAATTTAAAACAGTCATTATATTAGCTCGGGATCTATCCCGATCGTTCGATAAATCAAGTGGAAGGACGGGATAAGTGGACTCCATAATACATGAAGCCTTGAAAGCTACGAAATCATGAAGTAAACTTCAGCTGTCAAATGTCGTTGAGAAAATTCGGGTTAGTTCTAAGTCGTTGGATCAAGTAGGAGATAAAAATATTCGTTACTCATGAGCTTTGCCACTTCGACAATTTCTAGAAACAAGTAATAATCCACGAAATCCTGAAGTCATGAAATAACTCCTATCATTGATTAGGAAGGATATTCATATGGTTTGTCAATTGTTAGATCAATATTTGATCTAGANTGGAAGGACGGGATAAGTGGACTCCATAATACATGAAGCCTTGAAAGCTACGAAATCATGAAGTAAACTTCAGCTGTCAGATGTCGTTGAGAAAATTCGGGTTAGTTCTAAGTCGTTGGATCAAGTAGGAGATAAAAATATTCATTACTCATGAGCTTTGCCACTTCGACAATTTCTAGAAACAAGTAATAATCCACGAAATCCTGAAGTCATGAAATAACTCCTATCATTGATTAGGAAGGATATTCATATGGTTTGTCAATTGTTAGATCAATATTTGATCTAGAGTTAAGCATTGGCCATCGATTTGGATTGGAAATTTTGAACCGTCAGATCACACTAAAGGAAATAAGGTGGTCAACACCGATGTTGGTTACTCCGGTGAAAAGAAGTCTGAAACATGTACGTTTACATGAAGCACCAAAGGCTGAAGTCACGAATTAATGTTTGGTCATTAATCTGATATCCCTACGGGCAATCTCTTAACCATTGGATCAAGTAGTCAAATTCGACGCTGACCACTCTGGCGAAAATAAGTCTGAATCATATAGGAATACCTGAAGGCTGAAGCCTCGAAGCAACAAACTCCCATCGACCGTCGGATCAGAGGAAGAGTTGGAAAATACCTCCATTCGTTCGATCTAAAATAAGTCATGTGACACAATAGTAGGACCACAATAGCAGGATCATGTCAGCAATGACACGTGGCCCAATCAAGTGGTAAGAAATGTCAAGGTCGATGTGGCACATAAGGACATTGAAAGTCATGAATCAAAGTGACACGTGGCACACAGAATTAGGGTCCACGTGATATTGAGTGACATCAACAAGCCATGTCACTCCGAGATTACTAACTTCGGGGATATCAAAACTTATGTTATCAGCTAATCGCCAAAGGAGAGAATTAGGAAGTAATTTTAATTGTTGATCTAATTCAGGAGCATTATCAACCATTGATCAAACATAGTGGAAGAATAGAGTAATCATGAGGTGTTAATTAACAACAAGTGGTCACTATCATTTTATGACTTATTTGATAGTTAAACACTCCAGAGGGATTGAACTACTTCAGAGTTCGAGTAGCCCAGAGTCCTAAAGTCACAAATATTCGAATACCCAAAGAGAGGGATCTTCATTGTGCCTAAGCCCACGATCCTAGCTCCTAGATGTGTGAAGGTTACCAAGAAGACAAGTGTTGATACGCACTCCGAAGAAATTTTCTTTGGGAGAATTGGAAGACTGCAAAGTCCGTAGTCACGAATCACAGAAGTCCCGTAGTGAATGAGAACCATTCATCTCAACTTATAATTAAGTCATGATCATTGATTTTGTTTGAAGCCTCTAGATAAGCTAGGATCATCCATCCATGGAAGATTAAATATTGAACGTTCGATCTACTAGTGAATATAGTATGCGCACTTCAACGAAACTTACTTCGGGAGGTTTGAAAAATTGCAAAGGCTGGAAATATCGAAGGACGAAGTACCATAGAACCTAGTTCTAGAACCAATCACGTGATAAGGAAAATAATCTAAAGGTACTAGAAGTAAATAAATCCCTCAGATGTTTGAATATGATCCCATGTAGAAGAATAAGGGTGGAAGAAGAAAAGTGATAAGCATAACAACGTTTGAAATGGATAAGCTCATGGTTTTGAGCCCACGGTCACAAGACTTTTGGATTGAAGAGAGCACCTATTGATTAAGACTCAAATTCACAAAAAATCAAGATATGTAGACTAGTGAACCAATACAAAGTCATGATTAAAGAAGAGTTAAATCATGGGAATCATGAATAAATAAATAAAAGTCTTAATGACAAAATACTTAGAATTAATTAAATGAAAGGGTGCAATGGTTCATTATTAAAACACACAATGGTTCAATGCCATACCTTTGGAATACTATATAAATAGAAAGGTATGGTGAAAGAAGGGTCTCTTGATGGATTATATATATATATATATATAATGGATTGAATGGAAGTTCATTCTATAAGGTTGGTTCATGTTTACAAGGCGAGTCTTGTTATGAGGGTTGGATTCCTCACATCTCAATTGGATCTGAGATCAACAAGCTGGGTATTTTTATGAGGGTTGGATTCCTCATTTCTCAGTTGGATATGACAACTCCAAGCTAGGTCTTGTATCAAAGAGTTGGATCTCTCATATTCAATTGAAGTTGAAGATATTAAAAGATTGATTTTATTTGTATTCATTCAAGTTAAATAAATAAAAGAAATATATTTGATCTACTTCATATAGTTTGTGTTATACATATTTATGAATTATTAATTGATATGCATATATCTTATTTAGTTAATTTAGTTAATCAATGAGAATGTTAAAAGAAGACAATTTTTCAGACACTAATTCACCCCCCTCTCAGTATTTTCACTAGTTGGTTCACAAGAATATTGTCTCTCTTGTCTATTCTAGAACATATGATCAGATCATTGATAATTTTACTAAATCGTTATCTGAAGCTAAGTTTATCAAAATCCATTCAATGATTAGGGTTCAAGAAGATTCAATTATTGGGGGTGTCCTACTAACTTAATTTCACCTCTTAAATATCCAGTGTTGTGTGTTGATGGGGGGTATTGAATACTCAGGTTCTGATGGTTCATCACACTTCTCCTGGAATCGGTCAGACAGGCGATCGACCAACATCTAGAAATAGTCGATCGAGCAGTTGACTAGATATATACATCAGGCGTTCGAGCATTCAAAAAAATTGTTAGTTATATTGTCGACCAACAATCAATGACAATCGGTTGGTGGATAGACCATTCGCGAAATCGACTATGAGTTGGACGCATAGATGATTGGGTTGAGTATTCTTATCAAGTCGACAAGACAATGTAAATTTGATGGAGACAACTCTAACCACCAATGGTTGTATGTGGACAAGATCTTACCATTTCTAAGGAAGTTGGTTAGATATTGAAGTTATAAATAGTAGACTCAATGGGTAATTATTAATGTACACGATTGTGAAGTGAACATGTGTGAAGATGTTCAACATGCATTGTGATGTTATAATCACAATTACCTCTACTTAAGTGTTACAATGATGTCTTTAGACACCACCTGTTATAATTGAAATTTATTCCTCTTTGATTATCTACAGTTCTATTTATTTGTTTTGTATCAGGTTACACCCAATCCCAAACAATGAGCACACCGAAGATAAAATATTTGCAGATTCCCCAAGGATTTTTGTGAAGAAAAATGATGGAACTTTTAGGTTCTATATTGACTTCAGACAATTGAATAAGGTCACGGTAAAGAATAGGTAACCTATACCATATATCGATGATCCTTTTCATCAACTAAAGGGAGCAAGGATATTTTCCAAGATTGACCCGAGGTCAAGTATCATTAGGTGAGAAATAGAGAAGAAGATAGTTAAAAGACAACATTCAGGATAAGTTATGGCCACTATGAGTTTGTGGTGGTGCCATTTGTCTTAGAAAATGCACCAACTACTTTTATGTGTCTAATCAATGGAGTGTTCAGAGGTTACCTATAAAAAATCATCATTGTTTTCTTTGATGATATTCTTATCTAGTACATGATAGACGAGGAGCATGTGAAACATTTGAGGATGGCGCTACATGTGTTGAGAGAGAAAAAAATGTATTCCATGTTAATAAAGTGAAATTTATATAAAATGAAAATCCATTATTTGGGTCACATTGTCTGAGAGGAGGGCATATGGGTGGACCCTCTAAATATTGAAGTAATCAAAAGTTGGCCAATGCCAAAGAATGTTTCAGAAGTGAGATCCTTTATGGGGTTAGCTGGATATTATAGGAGATTCATTGAAGGTTTCTCTAATGGAACACATATTATCACTGCATTTCAAAATAAGGGAACAAAGTTTGAATGGACTGCCAAGTGTGAGGAGAGTTTCCAAAAGTTAAAGAAATTGTTGACTAGTGCACCTATTTTAAAGGTTGTTGATCTAGATGAAAATTTTGTTGTGTGCGTAGATGCATGCAAGGTATGGATTGGTGGAATCCTTACACAAAATGGGAATTTCATATGTTATGATTCAAGGAAGCTTAAGGAGAATGAAATAAATTATGCTATCCATGACTTAAATTTGGAATCCATAGCTTATGCCTCAAAAATGTGGAGGCATTATATCTTGGGAAGAAAGTTTGAGCTAAAGATAGATAATATTGATATGAAACACTTGTTTGAGAAGCCAATGATAAATTCTAAACATACTAGATGGATACAATTTCTTAGTGAATATGAATTTGACATCAAAAAATAAAGGGAAAATATAATAAAGTGGTTGATGCACTTAGCAGAAGGGTGCATGGAATGCATGTTGAAGCCATTAGCATGCACTGTTCAAATTTAAAAGGAAAAATTTAGGAAGTTGTAGCAACATATCTACATTATGCACAAGTTATAAAAGGCTTGCAGCAGGAAAATGTACCACTAATATTCAAAGAGTACATGATAGAATATGTTGGAATTCTTTTGTTCAGGGACAAGGTTTATGTTCATAACAGTCAGGATTTGAGAAATATGGTACTGAAAGAAATGCACAATGTACCATATGATCGCCATCTAATATACTATAAGACAATTGTAGCAGTAAGAAGATATTATTTATAACTTTGGATGAATAAATATGTTTCTAATCACTTATCCAGGTGCCTGGAATTTTAGAAAGTGAATACTAAACAAAGGCATCCAATGTGATTGTTCTAGCCATTTTTTAATGGAAATGCGAGGTAGTTACGATATATTTTATCACCAAGTTTCCAAGAACAACAAGGTAGCATGATTCCATCATGATAGTGGTGGACAATATTATAAAGGTGTTGACTCAAAAGTGTGTTAAGTCTATCATAAATTTTCTTTCGTATTTTTCCTACACTTAGAAATTTTTTCATTTTGTCGCAGGTTCATGAGTCATTATACAAAGTTTCACCTCTTCCAAAATTCACCCATCACATTTCACTGTATTCATTTTCCACCAACACTTAGATTATTTCAAGTCTCTCATGGGTTCATGACATGCTCTCATTCAATTACAAATCTTCACCATTACCAAAATGCACCACCATGATCTGTGATCCTCATTTTGTACCATACTTAGAATGTTTTCTAATGTTTCACCATGTGTTTAGTTCATTTGTCTGACTTACGTTATTCTCACCATGACTTCTCTGTCCTTCTATCCACATCATGATACTTAGCCTATTTTTCAATACTTCACCATGGGTTCGTCATTCATATAATAATTCTTCAAAACAAATTTCTCTTGTCCATCTGACCGATCCAAGTCTCATACTTAGCCAATTTTTGAAGTTTATTGTCGTAGGTCCATGGGTTTGTGCTCATACTCCTACTTACATCTGATCCTCCACCTCTTGTAGTAGTACATGTCTTTTTTATCACTCGCCTCAAGGTTCATTTAATGTAAATATTACAGAAAATAAAAGATAGTTAAAATCATAAAAGGTTGTTATTAATGGTGACCTTCTCGAGACAATTTGCCATTAATTCAAATTTAATTCATATTAATTCTTCAAAAGAAGAGTATTGAGGTATACTATGGTAAATGGTTTTTGTATTTCGTATTAACATTCCAAAAGATTGTACATAATCTTCCAAATCCATTAATCACGATGTCCAGAAGAAAGGAAAGATTGGCGAAGATACCCTCAATATATTCAGAGTAGAAGATAAAAAAATTTGCTAGTCCAAGGCATACAAATATTACTCTACATTGTCACCAGTAGAGAGAATGTCCGATGACATTTGGACATAAATAATTTTCAAATTTGTTTGCATTCTAGAGGCTTTTGATGCTAAAGAGATAGTGATGTGGTGCATATATAAATTCGACAAGAAGTAGAGGATTATTCAACTACATGGATAATCCCCAATTTCTCTTTCACCTTCAACTTTCAAGAAAATGTTTAGGCTACCAGAGCCAATGATGAATTTTAAAGGTGACAAATCCAAATATTTCCCGAAGGATAAGAATGGTGGGTGGGATCTCTTGCAACAATATCTTGAAGACTCAACAATAATTCCTGAATATTTATCAACCATCCAGGTTAGTCTACTAAAATACCGCTACTGATAAATGGCATGTCTCTTTTCTAGGGTAGCTGGGAAAGAGTCAACTGCAACTATTCTTCATTTATCTCTCTATATTATACATTTTTTTGTTCATGAGAAAGCAGTCTTCGACTGGGTGAAAAACATTTCTGGTGAAATATATTTCCAATTATCAAATTTTAAGAAGAACGTGAAGTTCTACATGTTTTCATACCCAATTTTTGCTATCACATACTGCCATGTTTTTAAAGGATTGCATTAAGCTAAATAGGTAAATTGAAAAAWTGACCTAGTTCTTACATGGTACCCTACTTTATGGAAGCAGAGGACAATGTATCATTTCTATGAAGTCTACAATTAGTTATTTTTTTMTTTTAAGAAACTTGTATTTGGATCCAATACATCAATAATTTATTTGGAAGCGACAACATTTCTAGACAAAAGAGGAAGTTTAAAAGTGATGGACCATTACAACATCGATAGGATTTATTTCTCTCGAGAAAGGACTTTTTACTTGTCGTATTATGTACCAGAAAGGATATTTGTTACTGAAGTTTGTAAATAGTATAGATTTTGGGTTCACGTTTTCCATGAAAGAAGGAAAAAGAAATTTGATACCCTACCATGGAAAATTGGTGAAATAGTATTGAAAAATGTTGCAAACATTGATTAATATGCAATACAATTCGATCTATTTGATTTAAAGGAGACAAAAGAAATTAAAGGTTTTGACACAAATTAATTCTTCATGAAACATATGATTTATGTGGGTTACAATGTTTCATATGCAAACACTTTTCTATTTGTATAAGAGGAAGATGAACACAAAAACCATGAGGCATTTCATATTGAAGATATTGACACATTTATTATAACCAATGAACCACACAGGTAGCATGGGAGAGTTATTACCGAAATGAGCACTCATTCTCCTAATGTATCTTAGAGAAGCGACCCACAAAAAGAAAATTATTAGTCAACAACATAAGAAAAAAAAAGTTTTCAATCAATGATTCTGATGATGGAAGATATAAAAACCCTCTGAAGGGAGATATAGAATGACCTCACAAACTTCTTGTAACAAGTAAAATAAAAAGGAAAACTAGTTAGCAAGAAGTAGAGGAGGTCATACCTGAAAACAAAGTTGTTCTTGAGGACATGGATTTGGATGTCAATATTGAATATATATAATTTCTTGATGAAGATAAAATACTTTGAGAAAGTAGGGAATTTGCAGTTGAATTGGAAACACAAGAACCGATTTTCTTTGAATAAGAATCTTTGATTGTGCACAATGCTCTATATGACAAAGATTCATATAAATTAATCTTTGAAAGAATAAATTAAAAAAATAAAAATGTCCAAGGAAAATCTAATTCACAATTAGATCTCAATGAGGTTCCACCTTCTAGAATTGCACGTATCTAAGAGGTTACATGAGAAACCCTAAAATTTTCTAGTGATGAAATGGAAAATGAAAATGCAATGATGAAAAATCGAATTAAATAACTTCATAATGTCTTCATGCCACCACCCATATTCACTAGCTTGATTGCCAGTGTTCATCCTTGGAGGAACTTTGATGGAACACCAGAATCAAGTTCAAAATTAAGAGGGACATCAATCCTACTTTGTGTTGTCAGAAGGTATGTTTGGGAGAACATAAATAAATGAATGTCTCCCATTATTAATTGACGAATAGAATTGTTTATTTGGGGTCCATACTTACAAATTTAAGACAATACCTCCACGCCGATATCAAAAATGATGAGGGTTTTTATAAAGCAGTTTTTATTACATTTGTTTCAAGCATTTAAGGTATGAGTGAACTAAAAATAAAGAAAGAATATCTACTTTCCCCCACTCGTATAAAACAATTAAAAGCTTTCTGGATTAAGAGCATAAATACTTTAAAGGAACTATTGGTTGATCGTGACACTTTATGTGTCAAAAAAGGGGGATTATACTTGAAATTGATTGAGTTATACTTGGAAGGAACTACCGGATAATTTCAAGACCGGAAATTGATTTTAAATTCTATGCTTATGACAAGATAAAATTTTGAAGAACATTAGAAGATATTGAAGGTCGTGTCAGTAGAGAAATTTAACAGCTTGACCAAGTACATAGAGAAAGAAGTCGAAAGTTGGATAGTTAACTATGTTAACAAAAATGAATATATTGAATATTTGTTACCCCAACTTTAAATTTACTTTAGATATCTCAAAAGAATATTATTKGACATTAAATTCAGGAAATATATAATTGTCGCACATATGAGGGATTGCATTGAAAATCGGTTAAATCAAGATTTAATCAAAATAACARAAGAAGATCAAGTAGAGGCGGTTGGTAACAGTCATGTAAATACATCAAAGGAGAATAAAAAAGGAACATAGATAAACAAATAGAGAGACACAAATCCATCATAGTGAGTAAACTGGTCACGTCCTTCCCTATTCTTTTTCTCTTCTCGATTCAGGAATCATCTAGTTGTGTCTTGTCATTCTTGAGAAAACATAATCGATTTATGATCACTTCTCTATGTATTGTTTTTAGGTTCATCCCTATCCCACTTTAATTTTATGGGCCACAAGAGCCCAATCCCAGTATGTTTGGATGAATTCATTTATTTTCAAACTATTTTAAGACTATTATTATTTTTTTGATAATCTTAGGGAATTATTTTGGGGTTAAACTTTAATGATATCTTGAACTCTGATTTTTTAGCATAAAATATTCAAATTTTTCCTATCATATTTTGTTTTATTTTGAAGGAAAAACTCTTTTAGAGTTCTCTCAATTATGGGTCTTTATTTTTCCTTTTCATGAATGTGATCAAAATTTTGATACTGTGATGGATGTGAGAATCATATTATTTTTCCTGTAATTATTATTTATTTCTGTACAATATTTATGCATTTATTATATTTTAGTCTGTGAATATTCTTAGTCCTCTTCTTAGGAATTTCTTTCTGTGAATGTATACTATTTTTCAATCATAATATTTTACATTTTCATTAAGAAATAAATATTGGGGTTTGCTATTTATTATTCTCCCAATTTGATACTTTGGTTTGAAGATATCAAGATTAATATTTAATAAAATACTAGGGAGTACCACCTCTATAAAAATGAAAGGGGAATTTTAATCCTCGTGGGGTTGTTGTTTGGACCTCAAATAATTTGAACATCAACTAAAGGATGCACATTTATTCTAGTGAAAAGGACTCACAAGGCAACGAACATTGTATAGATTTACATGAAGGAAATTGTTAGGCTACATGGTGTGCCCAAGGAAATAATTTTAAACAAAGATCCCAAGTTCACTTATGTTGGAAATGTTGTTTTCATTTTTTTCAAAGATAGAGGGAGCATATATATTTCTAAGATAAATATTACAAGCCTACAAATTTCCAAGATAAAGATTGCAAGATTGAGATTCTTTAAAGTATTACTTTTGGATTTTTTATGATCAATTTGGATACCCTATCTTGGAAGGAAATTTTATCCTACATACCTATCTCAAATGGGATACATATTTGTATGGTTGAAAATATTATTATGATACCTTTCCAATGGTATATGGAATTCCTTCTAACTCCATATGAATGAGGAGATATGATTTTTTCCGTTCGACAACCCAGCCATAAAATTGAGGTCGGCTCAACCAGTCTTTATAGGTTGATCCTGAAAGTGGGGACATAATTACTATAAATACAGGAATTATTTTTACAATTGTAGATAAATCAAGCAAGAGATCAAGTCTAAGGTGTGCCAAAGTGATTTGAGGTGTGCTAAAGGTGATGGAGTGTCTTTCTGGTGTGCAAGAGAAGTTTAAGGGATTTTCTTGAGGTCTTTCTTGTTCTCAAGGTGTGCTATGACAAAATGAAGGTATGTGATGTTGTCATGTGCCCTGTTTTGAATTTTTTATGTTGTTTTCAGTGGATGTTGTCTTTAGTGGATGTTTTCATCAGTGGATGTTGTCATCAATGGATCTTGTCGTTACTGGATGTTGTCGTTACTGGATGTTTCTATCAATGGATGTTGTTTTTAGTGATTACATTCTAGGAATGATGYTATAAGGCTTGCTAGGTTTTGAAAKATCGTTTGTGGAATGAAGCATGTAGGTGAAGTCAAAATTACTTTATGTATGAATATCTTGGATTGGTGTCTACACATATCTTATTGAGTTGGTTTTTCTATTGAGGAGATTGGTGTCTTTAGTAGATTGGTGCCTACATCTTGTCGTGTTGGTGCTCAGTTGAGGATATTGGTGTCTCTAGTAGGTTGGTTCCTACATATTGTTGAGTTGGTTCTCACTTAAGGATATTGGTGTCTCCAGTAGGTTGGTGCCTACAAAAATTTATAAATATAAGTTTTATGGTTTACTCCAGATTGGATTACCATGTTAAACTCTATGAATTGGGATTTGAGTTTACTATTTCTCATATAATGAATGATTTTTGAATTGTTAAATAAAGTAAAAGTATTTTTTGGATATTTGGTTGTCATTGATGTCAACCCTAGTCAACCCTATAAGAAGCCCTGAAGAAAGTTTGGAAGGAAAATTTGGAAGAATCTTGGAGTGATGGGTGTATTTGGAGAAGTATCCAAAGTGGTAACCTTATGGCGTAGGTTTAAGCATGGCCCTCATTGGAAGACATTTTGAAGAAGTCTACAAGAATCCTTGGAAATATGGCTAAGTGGTTAAGTGGTTGAGAAGCCCCAGAGGTGTGGTCATGAAGCCCAAAGTTGTTTGAGGAAAATTAGGATGAAGTATAGTGAAAATGAAAGTAACACACTCATAGATGGATAGTCCTCATCATGCCATTTCCAACGGTAGGTGGTACGCCACATAGTTCATCATGGTTGAAGAGATATGACCTCTTGAAATTGTAAGCATCGAAGAATGGTTAAGAAGTCCCTAAATGGTTGCAACAAGAAGTTACAAGTTATTAATTAAGGGTAAAAGAAAATTAACAAGAAAGTATAGGTCAAACCTGAATTTAAGAAAAGAAGTAACTTTGAAAAAGTATAAATACACCTCAAGGATCCTCTCAGTAGTATATTTACACACAGACATTTATTGAATATCTTCTAAGTAAGCAAGTGATCTATTGGTTAATATGAGACAATGAATATAAGGGAGTGAAGGAGTGTGGAGGAGAAAGTTTCAGTATTGCGGGTGTGTGAGGGGTTCTTCCAAGAAAACCCTAATTTAGATGACCCCCATGAGACTATGGTAAAACTCAATGAAGATGTTGTCTTATTATTGTTGAAGATGATGTGCTCCAGGTATATGATGATATGCACTAGGTATTCTTAATAAGTAAAGGTATGTTTTTTATGTGTTATTGAGGCTTGTATCATGGATGATTTGGCACATGCTTAAGGCATGTCTTGGAGGCCTTTTGATACATTGATTCATATGATTGAGGTGCATACATGCTTGAGGTATATCCTTGGTACATTGTCTGTAGTTGTTATAGATCATTGTTAGAGGAACACATTTGTGATGTCGACACATGTTTGATGCATTATTTGGTGATGGTGGTACATGTTGAGACACATATTGACATATTTTATGGTACATGGTGTATGGAATGATTGAGACATATCATGAGTTATATGGTATATGGTTGAGGCACATCTCATGGTACATGGTTTATGGAATATCTTTTGGTTTGAGGAGCATCTTGGATATTCGACACATGATTTGGGATACACTTTGGTATATGTATGAGGAGTATATCAGTACATGGTTGATGTATTTTATGCACTACGGAAAATCCTTTTGATTTTATCCCATTTTTTCTCCCTTTTTTTCTTCCAAAGTCCGTTTTAGTGTATTTGTATTCAACGTTTTGGAAACATTGGTGCTATTAATCGGGATGGAGCTATTTATGGATTTTTTTGCATTGACCACAAAATTTAGGCACTAATAGCGCCAGAAATTGCACACCATTTAGCGTCGGAAATAACACCCCATTTAGCACCAGAAATAGTGCCTAATTTAGCGCCCAGCTAGTGCCATAAATTGCACCAGAAATAGCACCAGATGTATCCATATTAGCCTAAATAGTTAATTAGTTGAGGTGTTGGGGTTAAGTGGATAGAGGATTTGAGGATTAAGGTATTTTTGAATTTGGGGTAAAAATATTAAGGGTTAATGGATTAGGGGTTACGGTTTAAGGGATTAAGGGTCAAGAGCTAAGGGATTTGGCACTTATGAGTTAGGTAGTTTAATGGTTAATGGATTAGGGTTTATGGATTAAGGGATTATGGATTAGTGTTAAGTATGTAAGGGTCGATGGCTTAGGGGTTAGGGGATTTAGGGATTTTGTGTTAAGGGATTAGTGATTAACTAATTTTGAGGTCTTAAGGGTCAATTAGGGATTAGGGCTTAAGGATTTAAGGGTCAATGGATAAGGGGTTAGGGGAGTTAGGGTTTTGTCATAACTCTCTTGAAATTTCATGGAACCTCTTCCAACATGCCAATCACTAATGTAATCCAACAATGTCACACGGTGAGCAGAGAATGGGGACAACGTTGAAATTTCTTCAAATTGTTCATGTATGCATTGAAATTTGGCATGGTTAGACTAGACATGGGCCTTGACGGTATGTGAGGGTTTCAAGACTCAAGGATACTTGATGTCCCAACATAATCTTTTAGATCATCCACGCTTTCATCAACATTCATCATGTAGTCTCGTTGTCATCATTCGTCATTCACATCTATAGAATTCTTGTCAAAACTCTCTTGAAATGTCACAAAACATCTTACAACATGCCCATCACTAATGACATCCACCAAT
>SNQJ01S0184031.1:7667-18918 GCA_010110895.2 Picea sitchensis | reverse complement strand
TCATGCATTGTTTGTATAAAAATTTGTTATTAAATTTTATTACTTGAAATATTAGATTGTGAATGTGCTAGATTAAGTAATTTTTAAATTTTACTGTAGTGTTGTAATTCAATGGTTGCTTAAATTAATTTAGAGCCATTACACTTGTGGTGTGATTCGTCGTCAATACCGTCATTGCCTTCTTTAACAACGATCTCACCTGTGTCTTCTGCACCATCATTGCCTTTGTTAGCACTGTCCTTGCCTTTTTCAGCACTGCCATTGCCTCCATCCACACCATCCTCGCCTGTATCTTCCCCATCTTTTTATAATTGCCAACTTGGGGGGATCTCCTCCTCCACAATGCAACCCCCTTCCCACCAGCATGGTTGAAAGTATCAGGAGGTGGAGGGGCTGAGAGTCTTGGGGGACTTATGCGAATGGACAAGGCTTGGGCCAGGCTGAGAAGGTAGCTCGACTTCTACCACCTTCATGCCTGAATGTTGAGGTGACGAAGGTGCTTCCTCCTTAAATTTGTTGGGTAGAGCTTAAGCGAGCTGGGAAGGCTGAGGAGAAAGCTTAGTTGGGGACGAGGTTTCAGTTTTGGGAATGCATAGAGGAAGAAAATCTTGAGTCTGGGTAGAGGTGGGTAGGTTTTCCTCTTTTGGAATACACAGGGTGGATTGAGCTTTGTTGGAGGGTCTGCGGGGTTGGATGAAATGAGCTATCAAGGCTCTCTAAGAAGTTGTGAGCCGATTATCTCAAGTGTAGGAATTTTTGTTCCTAGTGGAATGCCTTGGCTTGCCCCTATCTCAGGGCATGGTGGGAATCAGGGAGTGGGAGAAATACTGGTCTGAGGAAGTGCGCAGGTCACCCAGGAGGTGAGTGAAGAGGCCAGGAGGGCCAAGAAGCACAAAGAAGAGATGAAAGTTGGAAAACATCTGGATATAACAAGCACAATGGTCAGGTTTTAAGCTGGTGAGTTCCATTGAAGTCCCTCCCATCGCCATTGATGGCTGGCAGGATTGGCATAAGCCTCTAGTACTAGTGGCCTGGCTGGAGTGCTCCTCCATGGGCATCCATAAGCGCACTGAATTAATATCCCCTATGGTGTATTCCATGGGGAATTAATATCATCGAGGGTGGCAGCTTGGAGTAATAAATCTCCCCGCCAGATGCTCCTGCCACCTGTCTCCCCTCTCTTGCCACTTGTCACCCCATCCGGGTGAGGGTAGTCTCTTTGAGCCAGCTCCTGGCATTGGGTCCAAATTGTTGAGATCTGGGACTGTCCATGTATCGTGAGGGTGATTTGTCGAGTGAGGTCCACCACATCATTGGCAAGTTTATCAGCCACTTTGTTTGTAACTCTCTTCACGTGAGAGGTGATGATAGTTAGAGAGGGTCTTAGTATGGCTTGAAATCTGTATAGAGGGCTCAGTAGGCGCTAGCTTGGGCTGATTTTTTCCATATTTCTACCATTGATGAATTTGGAAGCTAGATCAATTATAACCTTCGAGTCTCCCTCGATGATGAGATAGGCGAGATTGTGGTCCAGTGCTAGTTGTACTCCTCTGATCATAGCCCAAATATCCACCGAATTGTTGGTGTCATATCCCAGGTTTTCTACAGTTATGTTGTGTATTCTACCAAGGCTATCCCTTATTACTGCACCTGCCCCGGAGGGGCCCGGATTTCCTTTTGAAGTTCCATCAAAGTTGATTTTGTGGAAGCGAGGAGGGGGNGGTCAGGAGGGAAGAGGGGGGAGGAGGGGGGGATGAAGAGGTTGAAGAGAGCTTGAGGCCCCAGGAGTTAAGAATTAGGAGTTCTATTGGGTCAGAGGGATGGTCGTCTTTAGTCCAAGGTTGGATCTGGAGGGTCTCTTGAAGGTTCAGGAGGATGGTGGACCAAAGGCAATCGGAGGTGGAGGGTTTTGAGTGAAAGATTTTCCTGTTATGTTCTATCCAAAGTTGTCAGACTATGAATCCTGGTAGGAGTTGCCAAATTCTGTTGAGAATTTTTCATTTGTAGGGTCCTGGTCCCCAATTTCTGATTGTGTTTGTGATGTTTCTTTAATATTGATTAGTTCGTCGTAGATGCCGAATGGCATGATCCCAAATATCATCACTGATGGCGCATCTATTGAGAAGGTTTTCCATGGTCTCCTCGTTTTTATTGCATAGAGGGTAGATCGAGGGGCCAATAAAAACTCACTTTCTAAGATTATCCCAGGTTAGGATCTTGTTCTATAAGAGGAGCTAGAGGAAAGTGGAAAGTTTTGGCCAAAATTTTGACTTCCAGACCACAGTCTAGATGGGATCCTTTGGTATGGATTGCAAACCCTTATGTAGAGCATATCCTTCTTTGAGAGTGAAGTCGTCATTGGGTGAGTGCCCCCATCTGATTATGTCTGGGTCGTTACTGACTCGAATTCCTCTAGGAGCGAGTGCCTGAGTCTAGTTCTGCAAGTTGCAGTCATTTGTTAAGTGAAGGTTATGAGGCATGGACTTCCAGGTTCTCCAGGAATGATTGTTTGGATTGTTTACCCACAAGTCAACTACTTTAGTTGTGGCAAGAATTTGTATGTGGTTTTCATAGTGTTGCAATGTTTCATCTGATTGAAGGGGTGGNTGAAGGTTATGAGGCATGGACTTCCAGGTTCTCCAGGAATGATTGTTTGGATTGTTTACCCACAAGTCAACTACTTTAGTTGTGGCAAGAATTTGTATGTGGTTTTCATAGTGTTGCAATGTTTCATCTGATTGAAGGGGTGGAAACTGTTGCCAAGCATCAGTCTAGAACCTAGCATTTTGACCATTGTTGATTTCCCAGAAGGCATGCTCCTGGATTAGTGGTTTGTTCTGTCAGGCTTCATTCCAAATGTTGGAGCCCTGAGTTTTTTCTTGCATTCAGATCCAGTGTGATTGTTGTATGTATGGTGCGTATTTGTATTTCCAAAGCTGGGCCCATATTTTTGTAGGATGTTTTATCCATATCCACCAGATATTTTCTCCCATAGTGTTGTTGAGCTTACCAGGGTCCCTGATGCCAAGACCCCCGAAGGCTTTGGGTTTGCATACTTTTTCCTAGCTGACTAGAGCCCATTTCTTGTCTAGGTTGTGGCCATGCCAGAGGAAAGTTCTCTGAAGATTCTATATTTTCTTTATGACTGATTGGGGGGGGGCAAGCGTAGAGAAAAGATAAGTGGGTATGGCTTGGAGGACTGATTTGAGGAGAGTGATCTTGGCTGGGAGATTGAGAGAGAGAAAGGTCCAACTGCTGAGATGATTAGAGATGGAGAGAAGGAGAGAGTCCTAAGAAATATTTCGAGCTACCGAGCCAAACAAGGGGAGGCCTAGGTAGTGAGTTGGTAGGGAATAGACCGGTATGGAGAGTAGCTGAGAAACATGTTGTTGGACGGCTTTGGGGGTGTTGAAGAAGAAAAGCTGTGATTTTGCAAGGTTGAAGGAGGTGCCAGTAGCTTCACTAAAATCAGAGAGGATGAGATTGATCTTGTTGGCTTCTTGTGTCGTGGGGGTGTTCATGAGCATGGTGTCATCTACAAATTGGCTGTGGGAGGCTACGGGATGTAGCCCATGAAGGGCGAGGCCTTGTAGGGAGCCATTTTCTATTGAGGTTTTTATGTAACGCCCAAGTCCCTCTGCCATTATTACAAAGAGAAAAGGGGAGAGAGAGTCCCCTTGCCTTATTCCTTGGGAGGGGGAGAAGTGTTGGGAGGGGGATCCATTGAAAAGGATTGAAAATAAGGTGGAGGATATGATATTTAAGATCCATTCAATCCAGTTGGGGCAGAAGCCAAAAGTGATAAGGACTTATTTAATATAGTGCCAGCTTAATTTGTCAAAGGATTTGGAGAGGTCAAGCTTGAGGAGAGTATCTGTCTTGCGTGTGCTTTTGAGCGAGTGGATGATCTCATGAACCAAAATGATGTTTTCCATTATTTGTCTTCCTTCAACATAGCCTGAATTCTCCTTAGAGATGACAAAAGAGAGGATTGGCTTAAGTCTTAGAGCTATTACCTTCGAGATAATTTTGTAGATCACATTGCAGAGTGTTATGGGTCTGAAATATTTTGGATTGGTGATCCTCTCTTCTTTAGGTATCAGGGTGAGGAAGGTGGTGTTAAGGGCTAGGAGGACTTTTCCTGAGCTGCGTGATTCCTCCACCAATTGATAGACTTCCTCTCTTATCATGGGCCAGCAGGACTGAAAGAAGTCCTTTGTGAAGCCATCAGGCCCTAGATATTTTCCTATTGATAACTCTTGTATGGTGAGATCCACTTCAGCTTGACTGATGGGGGTCATGAGGGCTTCATTTTTCTCCGGAGTGATGAGTGTTGGGATGTTGGTTGTCACTTTCCCAATAGCCTCATCTCGGTTCACCAGTGCTTCTAGGAGGAGGTCCTGATAATAATCAGTGAGCTCCTGGGTGATGTCCTAGTGAGTGAGTAGGGTGCTACCCTGAGCATTTTCTAGTTTGGTTATGAGATTGATGAAGTGCCTGTGGATCATCGAGTGGTGGAAGAATTTTGTGTTTTTTTCCCCTTCTTTTAGCCATTGAATTCTGTATTTTTGCCTCCAAATAATTTCTTCCTAATTTAATCTCTCGTCCAATTATTGTCTGATTTGTTGCTCCTCCTGCTACTGATTCGGGGTGAGTCCAGTTTGTATGGCCATTTTTTGAAGGGCTTCAAGTTTTTGTTCTAGGAGTTTTCTTTCATGAAAAATATTTCCAAAGACTTCTTTGTTCCACTTCCGCACTTGCTTCTTGAAGTGTTTAAGCTTTTTCTGGAAGCAGTACATCTTGGTTCCCTACTAGATCTCAGTTGTGTCCCACCAATGTTGAGCCAAGATCTGGAAGTATGGATGTGAAAGCCAAAACTTTTCGAATCTGAAGGGTTTGAGCTTAGGGGAGGCCATCGTGTCGACTCATAGCTGAACATGCCAATGATCATAGCCCGGTTTAGGCAGAATTGTGGAATCGATTAGTGGGCCTTCCAAGATAAGGGTCTCTAAAAGACGAAATTGTTCGAGCCTGCAGATGATTTGTTGGGGTCTCGTTCGCTTGTTCGTCCAAGTGAAGGTTTCATTACCATTTTCAATGTCTACGAGTTTGTGAAGATTCAAGAGTTCCTGAAACTTTTTGCTATCTTGTTCTAGTCTTTTCTTCCCACCCCTTTTTACCTCCAGAGTGAGGATCATGTTGAAGTCTCCACCCAATATCCATCTCTGGATTTTGGTTGTGGAGCTAAGGTAGGGAAGGTTTTGGAGGAAGAGTACTTTTTCCTGGATATTTTGTGGTCCATATGCATTGGAGATCCATCCATTTTTATCCGATCCAATTGCTTGATAGTGCGTTGTGAGGGTGCCTTATGTTGAGAGGCCTTGGTTGAGAATGACCGAGTTGGGGTTCCAAAGAATTTCCAAGCCATCGACCGCACCCTTCGAGTCTGTTTGATCGGAGTTGCAATTGCGCCAACATCTTTTGAATATTTCTTCTGCAGTCTGACCTGCACATTTTGTTTCTTGGAGGAGAAGGATATCTGGGTCTTCCGATTTAATGCAGTTGTGGAGGGTACTTTTCTTAGATCTTCCATTGAGGCCCCTGATGTTCCAAGTGATGAATTTCATGATTTAACAGTTGGGTTGGTGGGAGAAGGAGCTCTCCAAGAGTTTTTGTATCTGTCCTAAGTTGATCATATAGTTCCCAGCCTCCTTGATGAGTTGGTGCACTAATTTCCTGCCCCTCCTTTTGTTCTCTTTTGTGTTTCTTTTTTGTTCTGAGTTGGGATCTCCTCTTATGCCAAGTCATAGGGTTTCTCCTGTTGATGAGTCCAAAAAGACTTTATGCACTTTCCTTAGTTGTTCTCCAGGTAGGGTTTGTAGATCTTTCTTGTTGAGAGCCTCTTCTAATCTGTAAAGATCTATTCCTGCTAGGTCTTGCTCATTCATTGCCATGACTATGTCTTCCTCCTTGTCTAGTTCTTTTCCTGAGTTTGGGGGGTAGCTCAAGGTTTTTTGGGTTGGGGCCTCCATTGGTTGTCGAATTTCTATGCCCTTGGTGCCATTTTCTTCTGTTGTTTTAAGGGGGTTTTCCACCTCTTCTGCCTCTAAAATTTTTGTAAGGGCTTTGAAGGAGTTGGTGTTAGGGTGTTTACGATTGTTGTTGACTACTGGTTTCCTTTGCATTTGTCTCCTGCGATTCTGCACTTGGGTGAAGCCATCCTTCGGCTTTTCTTCCTCGACTGGATTTGGGGGGGCATTATGAAGGATAGTGTTAATATGCCATGTCTCTTTAATTAAATAGGAAACAATATTAAGCTTAAGCCACTAACCCCTGTGTGTGATTAGATGATAGACTAGAATTTATGTATGTTGAAATAGTTAGAAGTTAAAACAAAAATTATTTAGTTAATGGTTTCTTTGACAAGGTTTCGATGGATGATTAGTTGTTAGCTTTGATTTTAATTCTCAGTTTTCTTATCTAGTTTTCTCAATTAGTTTTCTTACTAATTCTCTTGTCATATGCTGAAATAGAAATAGGATTTGAGTTATGTTTTTATGAGTATTTCCCTTTCCAATTTAAATTATTAAAAATAGGATTAGTTTAATTTACTTTATGCAATTTCCATTCTAGGTTTAGATTGCAATTTTAATTCGAAGTTTGATTTTGAGTTTAGTTCTTAGTTGTAAATATTTAGTAGTATGAATTTGCTTACATTAACATAGAATGCATTTGAATTTAATAGAATAGTCTTTTCATACTCTTGATTATTAATGAATGAATTGAGGAATCACATGGATTTATAGGGTAGTTGGTGTTTCTTCTATAATGGCCAAGTTCTCGTTAGATTGACTAATTCATACCTTTCACTTTGCTATAGAATTTAATATTGAGTTTATCCCTCTTGAGTTATCATTAATTGTTAAATGCCATCGTGATATCATAAGACACCGAATACATAACCATCAACATTATGTTTAAAGTTTTCTTGTTATCATAGATTAAAGGTAGTTGTTGATTAATATTTGAGTATTGTTATGATGTTTTTAATTCAATACAAAAGATTTCCTTTCATAGATTAGAAGTAATTATGAAATTTATCTGAAGAATAGAGTTCACTTGCTTATTAATTTGATTAGTTACTTGTTGAGTAGTTTTAGTTAGTTTACTTGCTTCAAAAGTTACCATAGGTTAGTTATTTGATTTCTTATTAGTTTACTTACTGAATATGTTTCCATAGGTTAGTTTGAATAGGGTAGTTGCTTGCGTGTTTACTTGCTTTAATAGGGTGCTTGATTTCTTGTTTATTTTCTTACTTATTTTTGCTCATTGAATTTGAATAGATTAATTAGATTAGTTTGTTGTTGTTATTGTTCATTAAATAGATCAAATAAGATATTTTGCTTTTGCTCATTGTAATGATTAAGTTAATTTTCTTAAAGTAGGGTTTTCATTTGCTTTCTTAGGACTATCCATTGATCCACTGTTCAAAAGTTACTTAGGATAAACAATTTAAGTTTCTTGATAGGGTTTGATCATTAGTAGCCTTTGCTTGAGTAGAATAGCCCTTAGATAGCCCATTTCCTTAATTAGACTATACTACCTCTAGCCTTTCTGCCTTGGCACATATATTGCTACAACTCTAAGTTTACTTACCCTAGGTTGACAATTTAATTGAGGTATTTTAGTGCATATAGAACACCCATCATTTTTGGCATCGTTGTTGGGGAGTTGTCTCAAGGTATGAAATAATTAGGAGATAGATCATTTCTAAACCTTAGCATTAGTTTCGTGGCGGGGGAACTTTAAGACAAGAGGTAAGAACCTACGCATCTGTTATAGCATGTTCCCCCAAACCCAATGGTAGTTTTTCTTTTTGTTGTTTGCTTTCATGAACAGAACTAGAGACCCAAAAGGTAGATACATTAAATCCAAGTCAGACCTTTCAACCAAAGTTCCTTCCGACCTTTTTGGGGGAAGGAACGTTCCACTCATAAGCTCCACAGACTGATACTGAAAAACAAGATCTATATCAACCCAAAGAACTAAAGTAGTCTTTGAAGAGACTAAGATAGGGAGCACTATAGAATAGAAAAGTGAAGCATCAATAATATTGGGACAGGAGGCAAGACCACTCGAGCCTTCTACAGAGCCACACAATACACCCTTTGTTTTCTTACCACCATCAGGAGATCCTAACTTTGAAGATATCATAGACCCTGAATAGGTGAATACCTTTTTTGGTAGTTTACCCAATATAATTGTCTCTCAAATTGACACAAAAACTTTGGCACCAATAATCTCAACTGGCTCGAGTAGAGTCCCAGATATCCAAGTAGTAGGAAGACCTTCCCATTAGAGAGATACCTTTCTTAGAAAAAAACCTTGGGAGACCTTGTTCTCTTCACGGATAAAACCACCTAGGTACTCTCTTTTTGGAAACCAAACCAGTATGGATGATCAGGAGGATCATAACAATGTAAGACACGGGGAGGAAGAAGAATATGGAAACCAAACCGAAAATACCTTCAGGTTTCCAATTTTGGACACCATGCCAAATGTCAATATAAAAATATTCCCCTTTTAGCACTGCCCACATTTTACGGTAAAATCAATGAATATCAATATACCTTCCCATTTGAGTTCGACATCTTGTGTAGGAGCTACAATTACTTACAATATGCCCATAAACTAAAACTCTTTCCTTCCACCCTCAAGGACTCTGCACTAAGATGGTTCATGGGGCTAGGAGAGTCTAGTATTAGGTCTTGGGAAGCCATGAAAGATATATTTCTTAAAAAGTACCAAGACTACTGCAATACCAAGGAGTCTTGTAATGATATTTTCAAAATCCAACAGTTAGAAGACAAGAATCTCGAGGATTATATGGAATGGTTTGGTTATATCTCCTAGAAATCAAAATACCATGACCTTCCAGATGATGCAATTAGGGATCTCTTCCTTAAGGGAATTTCAGATGAATAACTAGATATCCTTAACCTGATGGCATCAGGTGACATCTCCCACAAACCATTTTCCAAAATCTATGAACTATGTAAGAATTACTAAAGGAGTAGAGCTAAAAAAGGAAAGAATGTTTAGTTCCCTTATAATAGAAATTTAAAACTAGTTAGTTTAGGTGGTATCACGAGAGAAGAGATAGGGAACCTTTTAGAGAATTTCAAAATAGATATCTTAAGCACAATAGGTTCCCAGTTGGACACCCTCAAGATTAAAAAGAAATAGGAGGAGGAAAATGCAACAATGAGCATATATTGCCCAAAATGCAGGAGGAAGCATTCCTCAAAGGAATGCCCATTAGATAATATTTTAGTTTGTGGCTTCTACACAGAGGACCACTCAACTTAAAAATGTCCATCATTGCCTAGTTTGTTAGCCATCTATAGTAGTGGGGATTCTGGGGAATCCTCTTATGCACCTAGGAGGCCATGGCAGCCTAGGAAACAATCCACATACCCAGATCCACAATCTCAAGTTCCACCCTATTATCAACAACAACAACAGTGGAAATCACCAAGTTGGAAAAACCGGTCTACACAGTACCAACATCCTTGGCTTAAAGGATGGAGAGGAGGGCATAACCAAGGGAACCCTCAATCTCCACCTATCCCTATGTCTAACCATCCTTATCCTCAGCTTCCACCAAACACTCTGCAGACTCTGCCAGGTTTTGTTTCACCACCTTTACCTCTTATTCCGCAACAACAACCTCAACAATATCAGAATGCAAGCTCCCCAAGACCGACATTATTACTGGCACAACCAGTGCCCAATCCCAATAACAGGCCCACTCAACCTCTTCACAATGTTGAGATGCAGGCCTTCCCAACATATGTTATTACTCTTGTTCCATTACAGGATATTCAACTGAGCTCGGGAAAAGTTATGGACAGGCATAGACCTTCAGTATTCATCTAGGAAGAAGAAGAAGAAGAAATCCCCAAACAACCCATGAATGACACTAGGTGGGAATATTTTATTATTCCTAAGGACCAAGAACCAAAGCTTCCCCAAAATGAACCTTCACAAATTACGAAGGTCCCTCCTTATCTAGAAATATTAGTAATTGAGAAACCTACCACCCGACTGGAATTTGACATCTTGAATGAATTGAAGAATATTTGTGTCAAGATTCCCTTGCTACAATCCATTAAGGATATTCAAATCTATAGTAAGGTAGTCAAATAATTGTGTATTAAGAATCCAGGTAGGAAGTATAAAGACCCGCCTACAGTACATTTGATAGGAGAACTTTTCGAGTACATATCAGAGCAGCCTAAGGTAGCAAAATATGGGAACCCAGGAAACCCGTAGTGACCATAACCAGTAAGGAGGTTTCCATTGTAAACACTCTCATATACCTAGGGGAAGCCATCAATGTTATGATTGTTACTACCTTGGAGGAACTACAATTAAAACCTCTTCTTAGGCCTACCCCAACCTTTTTGGAATTAGCAGATAAGACCAGGGTTATACCTGAAGGAATTTTGGATGATATCATAGTTACTTTAGCCTCATGGGAGTACCCAGTAGACTTCATTTTCATCCACTCAAAGGATCCTACCAAAGGCCATCCCGTTATTTTGGGAATACCATGGTTAGCCACAACCAATGCATTTATTGGTTGTAGAGAGGGATAAATGACCATCTCAAATGGACTTTCTATCTAGAAGTTCACCATATGCCCTCCAGCCCAACCTATCATGGAGAATCTATGGTGGATTGAATTTCCATATGAGAATGAGGACTAGAAAGAACCCGTGTTTCCAAGTGACCATGCCTGGGCACTTTAGGAGCACACAACAGAAAATGTGCTATACCAGTTTATTTCTGCTATCACGTGTGTTGATTTTCCACAATCTTTTCCCCAATTGGAGTACATGTTTGGGGAAGAATTTCAGGAAAAATTGGACAAATCCATTTTGTCTTCGACATATTTCATCTTCGATATAGATGAGTCTGGAACATCTTATACCATGACCTATGAGATTATCCCAAGGAAATTTCTACATATAAACTCTAGGCAAGATGTAGACCAACAAAAGCAGCTAGTAAGTATCCTTAAAGAACAATCAGGGGCATTCACTTGGGAATACACTGACATGAAGGGTATACACCCTAAAACATGTATCCATCACATATATACCCAGGGGGAAGTAACACCTGTTAGGCAACCCCAGAGAAGGATGAACCCAACACTAAAAGATATAGTAAAAGAGGAGATCCAAAA
>SNQJ01S0184030.1:16720-35638 GCA_010110895.2 Picea sitchensis | reverse complement strand
GAAGGTGATGAGGACAAGAACACTATTGATGGTCTTCAAAGGAGATCTTGTAACTCTTCAAATTCACCTCCTCAAAGAGGCGATAAAGGTGAATGTTCAAGTATAATTCTGCTTATCATTCAGTTGCATTTGATTATGTTAAGCATGAAAAATTTATATATAAAAATGGAAGAAAGAATCCATGTACATATTGTGGTTTGTATAACCATCATGTTTCAAAGTGTTGGAATAGATTAACCGTTTTCAGGAAAATTTCTAAACAAAGACAACGTGAAAAGAGGGTGCAAAAGATTTTCACTCATTGTTAGAAGCGAGGTCATATCATCGACCAATGTTGGACGTTGCATCCAACCACTCATCCACAACACAAGAAGCAGTTGGATAAAGAGTTTGGCGAGAATGGAAGAGGAGATTCCATCATTGATGTGTGTTAAGATGATTCACAAGAGGAAGATTTCCAGTAGAAAAGTCACCGTTGAGTTGGCTTGGTAAGAAATGGTTGGATTTCTTAAGCAAGTAACGCTTGCATTTTTCTGTTGTAAATGCACTTTTCAGCGTTATGTGTGCATTTATGGGAAGCATGATAAGTTGCAGCAGTTTATCACAATTTGCATGATGCAAGTTGCATGTGAATGCAATTCATTTTGAAGGCATTTTTTTTGTTGCATAAATTCGCCAGGAGGATGTAAAATATGGATATGATGATTCACTTGTTACAACCATTTATCTTTTTCATGTTCATCTCTTATGTACCCACATGCTTTTGGGTTTATGTACTTATGTTTGTACTGGAAGGGGAGTTGAAGAGTCATGCACATGCATTTGTTTTTATGTATGTGTAAGCAGTGAACCTAGTGATGGTTCATCATGAATGATTCATGATTGATTCATGATTTTGTATCATGTTTGTCGACTTGTCATTGGGAAGGTTGATATGTTTCAAATGAGTTTCGACTTATGTCGATGATTGTCTGACGACTATGTTGTGTCGATCATGTTTTTCGACTTATGTTTAGTCAATGGTGTTTGTTGACTTGAAAGTTGATTTTGAGTACACCAAGATGCAGGAAAACACCATGTTTTTTGATGAAGTACAAGATGCGACAGTTTGTTTAAAGAGCAAAAGACTTTGTTAGCATCATTTTTCAGTCTTGTATAATTTGTTTTCAAGATTGATGGTTTTCTTGGCTTGTGACAAGATGTTGCAGGAAAGTGTTTGCAGCCATTGGAGAGTTGATTGTTTTGATGCCAAAGAGTTCACAAGAGGGACTTGATTCTCAGTGGGAAGGTTGGCAGTCTTCCAAGCACAGAGAGAACAGTGGGTCAACAACAGCCAGAGAGCAGTGGTTAAAGAACATAGCCAGTTGCAGTGCACGGCATGTCAAAGTATTCAGGTGATTGTCGAAAAGATTTTGATATAACTTGAAAGAAGACAGATAATCATAAGATTTTGTGGGTCCAAAATCCTTTCAGTGGGAAGGTGTGATCAAAATCTGGACCAGGGGTCAAATTTTACCTCAAAAATCAACGTTCTCAGAATTGCCTCAAAACGAACGGGAGTGTAGAACTCATCGTCACGAACCCAACGCAACTTGTTTCATCTCAAACAGACGTTAGGAGTGAGAGATATCGCGATCTGTATGAATCGTCAAACAGGCAAAAAAAATGGCGTTGACTGGGCAGTCAGTACATGCTGATGTGGTGACCGTACGATGACATGGCAGAGCTAAATGGCAGTTGTATGAATCACACGTGGCAATTGATGTGGCAGGCATTCATTGGCCGAAAGTTGGGCGAGTTATATTGTGACACGTGGCATGATTTTGGCGAATGGTAAGGTGCCACGTGGCCCAGTCATGGGCTGCCACGTGGCACCCCTTTATTGGCTAATGGTTTATTGGTTTGTTGTTTAAAATTTTTTGGAGCTGACCAGATTTGAACTGGTGAACTCCCCTTTTGGTAAGTGCTTTAACAAAGTCCATCGTGCCAATAGGCCATACGATGATCCTTGTAATGGATACAGGCTACAATATATTTAAATTTATGTTATAATGTATATGGCAGGGGGGTCGGGTCGGGGCTTAGCCTCGACCTGCGGTTTTATTGTGTTAACATAAGACCATAAGCCATATATATATAATGCATGCGGAGTTGTGGTTTAAACCCCGGTTCTATGCTATAACATATGACCATGCTCTCTGTTTAATGGTGCGCGGGGGTGTTTTAAATATAGCCCACGGTTTCATGTGTTAATACATGTGACCCTTTTTCTATATGGAATGTGCACGGGTTTTTTTTAATGTATCCCACGGTTTTATTATGTGAAACATATGACCGTAATATTTGTTAAATGGAGCATGAGTTCGGTTTTTCAAACGGGTTTGTCCACCAACCACTTGCCTCCACTTGTCATTATTCCATTTTCCATTGTAAACTCAGCCTTTTTATTTGAGCGCGTGGTCATATGGTGACTCTGGTGACCGAGAGCTAGGCGGTTAGGGGTTGGGCGCACCCTAATCGTCCTACAGTTTGGACCAGTTTTTGATTACGCGCGGGTGTTGGGATTAAACACGAATTTGGAGCATGTTCTTGGTTCAAGGACACAGAGGTGCATTTTGGCAAACCAGTTTCAACAAGGTTGACAGAGGAAAATGGAGGAGGCCTAACTTTTTCATCTTTTGGACGATTGAGGTGCCGTAAAAGCCCAACTAGGGGTTTTGGACATCCTGGATCCATTTTCACTGTTATCAAGGCCATTTGAAGACTTCTTATGCAAGTTTTTCACCATTGAAGTTTCAGCAAGCTCCAGGGAGCTTGAAGCCCTCATTGATCGAGGACATGTTTTGGTGAGCCTATGTTTGTTTTCTATGATTGAATAATCAGTTTTGGCTAATTGTTATGCTCTAAACACATTGGGACAGGTTTCATAGGCTTTTGAGGACTTTTACAGGTGTTTTTCCCATAGAGAATCTCATGGAAGCTTAAGGCCACATGTAGAAGAGGTCATGCCCGGATGAGCCATGATCCATTTTCAGAGTTCTATTAGTCATTTTTGGGATTTTTATGTGTTCTGATCCCAATGGTACAATCTGTTTTTCCATTGGAGTTGAGCAGCAGCTTGTAAAAAAACGTTTGACAAATTAATCCCAGAGAGTCAATTCCATTGATGGAGGCTCAAGGAGATGTAGCCCGGAGGGGGGTGAACTCCTTTATCTGCTTGTTCTTGTTGTGCATTTGATGGTTTATTTGATGCAAGTTGTGTTGCTGTGTATTTATTTCAAGTACATATTTAACCATCTAAAAGAACATTTCCTCACACATAATCATTTACAAGAAGATACATGAACTTAACACATAAGTTTATCTTGCATATTTTTACACATGAAGCAAGGTCTTGTAAAGTTTATTTTTAATGAAGTAGAGGGTGATTGCATAGCATAACAAGTCAGCCTTCTATTTTCAGATCACGAAAGAAATTCTATGGCCAACTTGGGTAAAAAAACAACATGCGCTAGTAAAATCTAGGAAGAAAAAACAAGCAAACAAGACCTTCCAATTCCGAAGTCACTAGTTGGTGATGAAATCCAATGTCGCGATGACGAGACAAGAAGGGGCTGGGCTAGGGTGGAAAATTTACATTGACGACTTGCTTAATGGACTTACACCCTAGTGCAAGCTTCCACACATAATCATGGGTATACCCTCCAAGGAGCCCGAGTGAGTTTGTCCAACGTCGATTCTAAGTACCGTGAAGACTTACCCCTTCACAGTCACCTTGTGTAAGACCCTAAGAAGGTAGGCTACTAAGGTTACCACCAACAACAATGGTGCCTGGGGGAACATTCGACAGTCCGATCCACATGCAAGGGCAGGGTATCTAGCCCGAAATCAACTTGAGAGGCTTCCACTCATCATTGTGGGTATACCTTCAAGTGACCCTCATAATACATGCAATCTCTACACCGATATCAACAAAGCAGGGTGAGTAACTCTATCAATCTCGATGCGACCTTGGGTTTGACCCTTGTGTGAGAAGGGCTTCCCAGGACAAAATGTTGCAAATGGAATTTGACACTCCTTATCACAAGATGCTATTGTTTGTTTTATGCTTTGAAGAGTGTGCCTCACTTCCTATTCCAAATCTCTAGCCTAGCTAATGTTGGTGTAAAAGAGCCCTAGAAAAAAATACTAGTTGAATTTTAAAATTGCGCAATATTATTAAAGGTTGTTGTTACCCAGAAGGAGATGGAAATGAAACTGATGTTGTGTGAGACTCTGACCCAACAATGCATAAATAGGAATGAATGATACAAATTTTTGTTCGATGAATCCTATTTACAAGAGGGAAAGAGGAGTTTTCTAGAACAATGCGAACTACGATGTATGATCTTCTCTGAAATGTAATATTAAACAACCATGAACAATGCAAATTCCCAATTTGTTCCCTTTCAATACTTGAATGGCAATATTTTCGAATAAAAAGTTGCTTAAAAAGAAAATTTCTTTAATTTTTATTAGAAACCAAACAACAGGGGTGGAACTAAGAAAAAACAAGCAACCAATGAAAAAGAAATACACAACAAACACCCAAACCAATCTTTCAATGAAGACAAAAATAACAAATTGACAAGACCAGCCTCTTCAAATGCACATGGGTAACAATTTTCAAAGTAATAAGCAATTGAAAAGAACAATTGATCTCAACTTTTAAACCAATCAAAGGCTCCCAACCAAACAAGCATTCGGATTTCAAAACCGAAGATTATATCCTTGTTGCAAAAAGGTCAAGAGGTAAAAATTGAGAAAACATGATCAAGAAGAGATTTCAATTTCTTGAAACTAATCATTCACAATATTTGAAGTCAAGAAACATTCAATCACTGGCTAGAGAAGTTCTTCATAGACACAAACAAATCTGGGCATCTGAGGACACAAAACACTTAATCCAAATTTTTTGCAAAATTTTTGCAAGTGGGTTCGCAGGCTAGCAGTGAGGTACAGTGCGAGAATCAAGGATTATCGTAGGCTAAACATAGGCATAATGCGAGAAGTTCACACTGAACTGAACAACAGGGTGTGAACTTTAGTGGTTCTCACAGGTTACAAAAGAGTGCAGTGCGAGAAGGTCTGTAATCAAGCAAATTTTGGAAAAAACACAAAACTTCTAAGGGAACTTCTGGATCCAGGGAGTCTGTAAGGGTCTCCTCAATACTCAGAGATTAATGGGAATGAAAAATGGTAGGTTAAGAGCAAATGGCCAAGAAAAAAACACCAAAAATGGGTTGTATCCCCAGTGGAGTCGCCAATTTTGTTATCAGACAAATTGGTAGGTGCGAACACTAACAGATCCCCCTAGATCCACCTGGATCTAGAACAAAATAGGACAGGACATGACTCTTTCCCTAAGTTGTAGTCATTGAATCTACTAATAATAAGGAATGAGTGACATACCTTTATATCACTTCCTTAGGTCTCTGTTGTTCCTGCTTCGCTCTAGTTCTCTTGTGAAGTCAAGTCTAAGACAACACAAACAAACAATAGTGAAGATAGAAAAGTATATTCCATGTCAAACTGTGCATATGATCAAGGAGTTATGCTATAAAATAAGAGTGATTTTATGGGAAAGGGACATGCCACTGTATTATATTAAATGAAAGTAGAAGATACAACCTGACCACCTTGATGTCTCAAGATTCCTTTTAGTGAGCCTTGGTTCCAACACACACACTTTCTCTGCACTTGCATGAAGAAGATCCAATACCTCTTGATAGACCAAATAGAGTCTTCAAGCTTCTATCCAAGAAAGGTTCTTCACACAATTCTTTCACCAATTCTTCATTCAATCTTGCTTAACCTTTTCCATGAGAAACCTTTCAATATATAGGATAAGGAGGGATGGTTACATGGATGAGGATGATCCCACCAAATATGAGAAGTCAGTAGGATGCCAACCATGTGAATTCCAACTCATTTTCTAGAAGATCCCCTTCTAGAACCTTCATGACCTCTTCTCCTTTCCAAGCTTAAAAACAGGTTCGCACCCTATCTATGGAGAAGACTGCGAACAATTCAGACCCTAAGTGTGGGTGGCCTGCGAGAATGAGGGATTTTTTCACCCTGTAACATAGGCAGCCTGCGAACTCATATTAAAAATGTGTTTTTTGGAAGAAGACAACAGTCACTTTTCTCAGGAAAGAAGTCCTTGTGGGAGCCTGAATACAACACTATAGAGAGATCACTAGAGTGACCAAAATAATGTGTAACAACCATAGGAATGGGAATTCCTCTTTCACTCACAGATGTGGGTAAAGGGGGCTCCACTTCATTTCATTGTCGATAGAAGCATTCAGAAGAACCTAATCTCAACAGATGTCATCAAGCAGCTAGACGTGCTAATAACAGCGCACCCGCATCCCTACACCATTGACTGACTTCGCCAAGGAAAATATCTCTGTCTCATCCAAAAATGTCATATTCCCTATGACATCAAGCCCTTCAAATACGAGGTATTGTGTGATATTTATCCCCTTGACGTTTTTGATGTTCTTTTACGCCAACCATATTTTTGGAAGCGAAATGTTGTGTATGAGTCTAGACCCCACATTGTTATTATTACTTTGGGTAGAAAATTGTACAGGATACCAGAGGTAGCGTCGCCTACTGTTATTTATTTAATATCTGTTAAGCAATGAAGTAAGGTCATTTCATAGATCGAGAAGTTTTTCTTCTTTGCGATCCATGCTCACAGTAAGCAGAAGGTCACCTCCACATCCATGACCTCTACATAGAGATTCTCTTTGCAACAGAAGAAATTGGACATGATCATGGAAGAGAACAGAGAAATCTTCTCCTCACCCATCGGGGTACTGACAAACTACCAATTCAACCATCCAATTGATCTAACCCCTGGTGAAACTCTCCCTAATGAACAAGTCTATCATCACTCACTGATAGAAAATTACGAAATCAAGCATCAAATCCAAGAGCTACTTAAAAAGGGGTACATCTAACCCAACTCCTCCCCTTATGGAAGCTCGATTGTACTGGTGTAGAATAAATACGGGACCCGATGGCTCTGCATTGATTACAGAGCATTAAACAAAATCACAGTCAAGAATTGGTACCCAATTCCTTGATTTGATGACCTTCTTGACCAACTCAAGGGGGAAAAGTTCTTCAGCAAGATTGACCTAAAGTCTGGCTACCACTAGGTTCCCATCAAACTGACTGATGTATGAGGTTTCTTCGAATGGCTCGTCATGCCCTTTGGATTAACAAATGCACCAACAACTTTCATGAGCTTGATGGATGATGTATTGATACCCTTCACCAACTCTTTTGTGGTGGTATATCTGGATGACATCCTCATCTTCAACAGAACTTGGGAGGAGCACATGCAACATATTCAACAGGTTTTGAGCACTCTACGACAGTACAAGCTATATGCCAAATTGGAAAAATGCTCCCTTTGCATGAATAGGCTCCAATAATTGGGATACATTGTTGATGAGCATGGGGTACATGTGGATATAGATAAGATGTAAGTCATTGGTGACTGGCCAGCACTCGACCACACTAACCGAGCTTCAGAGCTTCTTAGGACTTACCAACTTCTATCGATGGTTTATGCTGGGATTCTCCCATATTGCATGGGCCCTCAACCAAGTAACCAAGGGCAGTCTCAAGGAAAGGTTCACATGGGGGAAGGAACAACATCAAGCATTTGATGATCTGAAGCATATCTTATTCTTAGCTACAATACTCTCCTTACTCGATTTGCAAAAACCGTTCGAGATTGAGTCTGATGACTATGTTGTAGGTGTTTTTCTCACTCAACATGGTCATCCAATAGAATACCATAGTGATACACTCTCAGATATCATATGGAAATACCCCACCTATGATAAGGATATGTATTCAATTGTGCAAGCCTGTCATCAATGGAAACATTACATTATGGGAAAGGAGACAATCATCCACACCGATCACAAGCCTCTACAGTTCATACAGACATAGGGGAAGTTGCAGAATGACCACCATCAAAAGTGGTCCACATACCTAAAACAATTCCATCTCAACATCAAGTATAAGACAGGGAGCACAAATCATGTCGCTAACTTCCTCAGTCGACCTCCTGATGTTGCACTCACCCTCGTGATCCATTCCTGTGGACATAAGGTATCTGAGTGGCCCCAACTTTATTAGCGTCATCCTGAATTTTCCACAACCTATCATATATTGGGTACAAGTGAAAATGTCACTGATTTTAACATTTAGGATGGAATTTTATGCCATCTGGGCCACCTCTATGTTCATGCAATCAATCATGCAAAGATTATTTGGGAGGCTCACTACAGTTGAATGTCAGGACATTTTGGCGTGGAGGAAACTGTGGTCATTCTACAAAAACATTTTTATTGGCCAAAACTTCGATAGGACGTCAACAAGTGTATCAGATCTTGCACTTCTTATGCCATTACCAAGCCATCCATCAATAATAAAGGATTATACACCCCTCTTCCAACTCCCTATAGGCATTTGGGAATCCATATCTATGCATTACATGTCTAGCCTTCCATCCACCAAGCAAGGCAATGATTGTGTATTTGTGGTGGTTGATCGATTTTCAAAAATGACCATTCTCAGAACCTACAATAAGAGCATCAAAACAATATATACTTCCAAGATATTCTTCAAACGGGTGTGGGTCCATTTTGAGATACCACAGACCATCATCTCTTATCAGGAAAATAGTTTCCTCAACACATTTTAGTCAAGTCTCTAATTACTGTTGGATACCAAGCTCGCTAAATCCACTACCTTCCACCCCTAAACTGATATCCAAACAAAGGTCCTCAATCAGATGATTGTGCACATCATGCACATGTGTAATTCTAAGCATATGCATACATGGGATGAGAGTCTTACCTATGTTCAACACAACTACAATAGGGCTCTCCATAGCTCCACCGACCATAGCCCATTTCAGGTGGGGCTGGGATTCCAACCCTTGGGTCCCATTGATGTTGCACTACCTCTTGCAACCACACAGGTGAAATCTTTCCATGTTTATTCTGAAGTTGAAAAATCCACCAGATTCATTGAGTAGATTCATCACATCCTCCAATAGGTCCATGGGTTTTTGCATAAAGCCAATGCTAAGTACAAGCAATGCCTGATCAACATCATGTACCACACAAGTTTCAGGTGGGAGACAAGGTTTGGTTACATTTGTAGAAAGAGTTCCTTATAGGTCCCCATAGAAATATTCATCCACTTTGCTATGGGACTTACACTATCACCAAGGTTGTGGGTGACAATGGTTTTGAGCTCAATACTCTCCCCTTCCTTGGATCACACCTAGTTTTCAATATGGACCTCATCCGACCATATTTTCCACCATTATTGGAAACCTCAGAGATCACATAACAATTGAAATCAACAAAGATCAACCCTGACTACATGGAACACGAACCCACTGATCATATAGTGGACACATAGGTCAATGGCACTCGCCAGCGCATGATCTAGATTTATCAGGTTGTCAAGGCAGGGCAGCTCCTACACCAAGGGAAGTGTCTCACCCGAGGCCAAATTCAATAAAATTTCCTCACATGATGGGGGAACTCAATGCAATGGAAAACATTTCTTCCTAAGAGGGGAGGACTGATCTAGGTGGATATTGGTGGCCACCCACCTATTCCAACTGGCTCCTCTTGATAGTGGCTAGTTCAACATGTTTATCTGTAATGATGAAATTTCTTTGTAATTGTGGGTTCTTCATTTCTAGGGATATCCTGAAGCCCTACATAGCATCTAGGAAGATATTGGTGGCCACCCTCTTATTCCAACTGGATTAGTTTGAAAGTTTTCATGTCAGTACATCTTTATGTACTTCTAGGGTTGTTTTGGGTCCCTAAACAATGTTTTTTTTTTCACTTTCCATAGTCAAACTATAGACAAAGAAAAATTTAGATGGAATATTGTTTAGTTCTCTAAAATACCTTTCCAATGGGCTATCACACGCCTAAAATGGAGGTCGTATGCAAAAGTTACGATCCCAGGAAGTTGACGTACCAACTTACCCATCGGGGCCCACATAACTTTTGGTGTTTCATCTCCTAGGGTTAGGTTTTTGGATGTCTAGGGTTTTGGAATTCATGAGTAATGTTAAAATGGCCTCTAGATACTCATTGTAATCATTCTTCTCAGACAAATGCGCATAGCAGCCACATCTCTTCTCATAGATAACTACCACCATTCGAGCAAGTTGTTTTAAATTCTGCAGTTTTACAGTTTCATCTTATTTTATTTATTTAATAGAAGTTATTGTTCACTCAATATTTGTTTTTGTTCTCCATATCTTTGTGTTATTGTATTCAATTTGTTATTTGTTTCATTCCTTTCATAAATCCAGATCATTTTATGATTTAAATTAGTATTAGAATTCAAAATTTTAAGTGGCATATACCAACAGGTGGTTGGGGATGCTACATGCATTGTCATATTGAAAGATATTCCAATTCTTCAATCTAACAATGTTGGACTCAAACATCTCGACCAAAAATCACCATTCATTAACACCGTAGATGGAATTTGAAGGTACAAAGGAATCTTATTTGGACATAGGAACAATAACATTTCCTCTAAACATAAAGTTACATCAGTGTCCAGGAACGATCCAGGAGGAAACAGTTGGATAGAAAAAGAAGTTGGAGGATCAGTTATAGCTAGAGAAGACACGAGAATAAATTAGTTGGTGACTGTTTTTGACTTTTTTTTGAATATATATTTCCTTAAATATAATTTGCCGTATAAGTATAAAATAGCTATCAGATAAGAACTTTTGAGGCATAAGTCGGTTGATCAACATTAAGTATAAAGCTTATCGTCCCAATCGACTAGAAAGATGTTTTGGAGGAAGTTGAGTCAGATTCCATCGTGACAACAGTGGAGGATCACATGAGCCAAATAAATATCAAGAATTACAATTCTATAATTGTCGAATTCATTCCCTCCATTGGAAACCACCCCAGACACATTCCAAAACCTCCATAAAATGACCAAGGGGGAGGCATAAGAAATCAATTGGAAGCATAGTTTGTTTCATATGAGAAAGAGTTGAAGTCATGAGAGTGGATCCATCTACATGGATATTTCCTCTAGGAGGGACCAAGTTCTACCAACAACATAAGGATCTTCACTTTTTTTTGCAAAGAAGACAAGGTCCCCTCTCGACCAGTAGTAAAAATATGCAGCACCAATGAGACATTACACAGTTCTTCCTAAGGAAATTTTTCACCATCTATCCATCGATTGATTCCTGCATAGTTCAAAGAAATGGGAATCTTATCCTTCATCCATCTACATCAATAAGGGACTGGGATCGAGAGGAAGAATAGGGTCATTCTTCTAGCTAGCATATTTCCACAACAAATGGAGTCATTCGATGAGAGCAGTGATAGAACATAGTTTTGGGAAAGAAATGTCCAATCCAAGAATGCATAGTCTGCACCAACCGAACTAGTTTGAAGGATCCATACTGAATGAGTGTGGGCTGATAAAAGTGTACTTCTTTTTTTTAACACCCTGTTTCCCCCAGTTTGTAAATATAACTATAATGGCCAAGGGACTATGTGATCCAGATTATTTTTCAGAAGGAAATGAAATCAGAGATACTACAATGAAATACACATAAATATTTCAAGAAATAGAGAAATACAGTAATACATGATTTCTATTAATGAAATAAATGTACAGAGACTGTAAAAATACAGAGTGAAAGACTCGCTAGAATGGTGGAAGCTTATCTCTGAGAAGATATGTGATGGATACTCACATTCAAAAGAAGATGATTATTACAATGAGGATCTAAGGGCCATTTTAACATAAGGAAAATCCAAAACCCTAACCCCGGAAGATGAAAATCCAAAAGGTTTGTGGGCCCCAATGGATGTAGTTGATACATCAACTTCTCGTGGGTATAACTTTTGCATACAATCTCCGTTTGGGGCGCTCGACACACCGTTAGAAACATCTATCCAAGGACTACAAATTTTGATGTGAGAAACATAAAAGGAGCCTCCATGTTTCTCCCTGGTTTCCCAAAAAACGTCATCTAGGGCCTCAAAATGACCCCAAAAGTTTGGGACCTGAAAAAACTGCTAAAAATAGTAAATTACCAAAATTGCCAGAAAATTGTTTTGAGACAGTTGGAAAATGTGGGTGGACACCAACATCCACCTGGATCACTATGGAAAACTTAATATGTGTGAATTTTTGATTTGATGGACCTTAGTATGAAAGGTCAATGAATGTAAATTTTGTTATTTACTAGAAATATGGATAAGTGTTGCATGACTGTTGGAAGGGGGTGTACTTAGAAAGACCACAAATGATATGAAAAGAGATGGTGAAGGGGACCAGGAATGGTTGTGTTATCCTTCACCAAACTAGTACCTTACTGTATTTAATTTATTAGGACTAGAACAGTCCTCTGACTCATAAATGAATTACAGTCAGGCTAGTAGGTGGGAAGACCTCCTCAAGAGTTAATGAGGGGATGGGACAGAAAACCCATATATGAGGCTTCCAGACCTAACCATGGGCTGGAAATATGAGCCAAACATGACCTTGATGAAAGAGGAGACAAAGGAAGGTGTGGTGGAGAAAGGAGAGACCTGCAAAGAGTTTAGAGACAAGAGGTGAAGCTCTCGGGTTCAAGGAAGAACTGGGAAATAAGCATTCTCATCAAGGGAAATGGCTGAGAAGGTTATGATACAAGATGATAAATGAGGTTGGTCCTACTTGCTTGGTATCATGTAAACCATTTCCAATATCCTGCAGGAGGAGGAGAGTAACCTCTATCCCTACTGTTGTTGAGTTGGAAGAAAAGATTTTGTTGCAGAGCATCGTGGTCTAGCTCAGGGGTGACTAGTGGTAAATCTGTTTGGAGTGACTGAGCCTACGGTTGGGTGGAAATGGGCACCCCTTTTTGTAGTTGCTTCACATTATCTAGTTCTGATAAGTATTTTCCATGTTTTATGTATTGAACTGGAATAATGAATGAATTCTTAGATTTATACATATGCATATTTCTAAATGACGTCTGTGTGGAGTGGTTATGATATGTGTATTCCTTCATCTCTTTGTGAACTTACACTTCTAATTGATAGTTTGTGTGCCCATCTTAGCTCATGAGGATTCCTGGAGCATAAGATTGTATGATGGTCGAAACAGGAGATATCGTGTCGACTTGAACCTGTCCGTCTGAAGAGGATACCTCTTTCAGAATCCTTGTCTTGCGACTGGGATTCCAGGCCCAAGCCCTTAACCATTTCATGACAAATTTCATGAAGGATAGACAAAGTGGAATCCTTAAAAAGGGAGGTCACTTCGTTTGGAAGACGAGTGGACAATATTCATTCGAAAGGACCCATATGACCAATACCCAGGAACCTTGGGCTAAGCCTAAAGAAGCTATGTCCCCTTGGCTTCGGAGCTCTGGAAGTCTGGGACTTTAGAGTATGACCAAATTTACTAGCCTTATGTAGGTCGAAGGTAATCAGGAGATTCAGTTTCACATAATATTGACCGGAGATAGGAAGTTCCCTAGGTGGTTGGGTGAACCTATCTCGCCAACTAAACCGAGATATGAAACCCTAAAGGTCGGAGCCGTGAAGGACCCATAATTATAGATCATGGGATCCTTCGTATCCTTTCCCAATCGTCGATATATCTGGGATGCATGGCGCTAGCCCATTTAATTATGATATTGGATGCTTCGGGAGGTAAGAGGATTTTACATAACAATACTTTTGAATGTCAAATCCTTGAGGTAACCAGAGCTATAGATCTATAAGTCTAAATGACTGGATCTCAACCGTGAGATCTGAGGAATGTAGAAGCCTATCAATGTTGTGGGTAAAATCTCCCTATGGGCTAGAAAATAGAGTTCAGACTTTGCATGAATATATAACCAAAGAGAAACTACTTTCTACCTTCATCCCTAGATTTAAATCCCCTTTTCTTAGTAAATGCATGGAAAGATCAACCTACCTCATTCCCGGCATTTGATGTCGATCCTCCGTTGTGCTTGATTACTTGTTCGCAATACTCCTTCCAAAGTTGACCTGCATCCAAGACAAGAAACAACTATGCATGCATACTACTTATATACTAATGGGTTAGAAATCCAAACATATACTGATCAAACTATAAACATATCATGAATTGGGATGGGAAAAGCATTTTCTTTATTACTTTGAATGTGTAAACTTACAAAAGTTGACACCGACCACCGCTCCTTGAAACTGATCCTGGGCTCCTCTTCTTCTATCCTCCAACTGCTTTTCTTTGAATCTCCTTTGGCACAAGGAAAGGATAAAGGGTTGGGACAATGGGAATATGTAAATGGGCAGAGTTTCTTTGCTATATTTTTCCTCTTCCAAATGGGACCCCTACCCCTTCTTTTATAGGCTAGAAGGAGCTAGGTATTTGGACGAACCCTCAGCCATGCATGGCCAGGAGTTTTAGTTAACTCACCCATAGCTTTTGTGCTCCATCGACAACTTTCCTTTTTTTGTGCTTTTGTTGGTCCACGCGGGTTGTTTTGGGTCAGCCAGCATGTACACGCGTGCAGTAATGGATTAGGGTGTGTGGGCCTTTATAAAAGAGGATTTTCAAAGAGTTGTTCTTCTTTGGCAAAGAAGGGATATGAGTTGGTCTGATGCCAGGTAAGCATGTGTGGTGCAATTTAGGGTTATAATACATGCCCCCTAATGCGTGAGGACAGAAGAGCATCTGATGGCTGAAATACATTACCAATCTTTACTGCTGTTCCAAACGATTGAGCCCAAGGATCAGGAACTGGGAGGTGCCATCTGCAAAATAACAAATGTCTCACCGAGGTGGGCATACCCATGCTCGGGATAAAATAGAACCATGTCTACCAATCAAATACACTGTAGATCCATGCCAAATAACTATAAAGAGTAGTTGTGGACAATACATAGTGGAGCTACATCTCGAAATCAGAAAGATATACATATAGAGTATCTATCTTCCAGAAGCTGATTCGGCCTGATGGCTGGAGATGAGATCTTCAGAGCTCGAGAAACAACTTCAAAATATTCAAAACTAGGGTAGAAGTGTAATATGAGTGTATGACTGCACTACCCAGAGGTCTTGTATGGCTCGTCGGTATGGACTTGATAATCTTGATGATCAGACTGAAGGCTTCAATGATTTCGAACAAGAACTTGATTGGATGTTTAGGATGGTCGGGTATGAGGACAAGAGACATATTGCAGAGGGGCTGAATCAGGCTTGGTGAAAAACTTCCCTTGGATAATAGCATGACAATAATGAGACTCAGGCAACATGGCATTAATAATAAGTCTATGAAGCAGGAGGCAATGCAAAATCTCCATATTTTTGGAAGGATAACCAAATGGTGGAGGACACAACTCTATATAGCGAGAAAAGCTTCCTAAGGCCGTACTACATCCCATAGTCTGATGAAAAAATGGACAGATGTGCTTTATCCAAGGGTGACTCATGGCACTGCCAATAAAGAAAACACTTTTCCCTTCCTCTTTCTGGGGTATATTTGATTTTCTTGTCTTTTTCAATAATTTTGGAAAAAGAATAAAGGAATATTACGTTACAAGGGAGGAACGAGTGTTGCAAACATACAAGCTCAAGGCACAAGGAAAAGAATGATGTTCTAGTAGAATGATACTCGGGAAAAATCCTCTGGGGGCCAAAGGTGTTAAGACATAGAAGCAAACTGTTAAAAGGCTGGCGTATAAGGTATGCAAATGCGGTTAACAAAACACACAATGGTAACGTCCTTTGATGTAAATTTAACGAGCCCAAAGAAGGTAAGCTCGGTGGTTTTTCATATTTAGAGAGTCTGAAAAAACATAAAAGGAGACTCCATTGGGGTAACTTTGTTCGAAGGTAGTCTAGTCAGTTCGAAAAAGGGGTAAACTAGCACCGACAAGACGTCTATTCAAAACCATTTTAACGAGTGTGATAAAGACAAGGTCACTCAACCATTTTTTCATTTTTAAGGAGTCTGAAAAAAGATTAACTATGGACTCCATCAGGAATATTTCTCTAGACCAATTTAATGAGTGTGAAAGAATAAGGTCACTCAACAATCTTTTCAATTTTAGGGAGTGTGAAAAGAGCTTAACTATGGACTCTGTGTGGGTTCCTTCTTCATAAGTTTAGTCCCTCAGGCCCGAAAAAGGGATACAATTATACCTGAGAGTACTCTTCTGTAGAGTTGAAGTTCCATAGAGTATACCTTTGTTCGTACAGTTGACCATCCGAACCGAAAAAGGGGTAAACTACTGCTGGATAGATGTGACTTCAAATCTCAGTTTAACGAGCGTGAAAGGCCACAAGATCGCTCGACAATCTTTTCATGTTTAGAGGGTCTGAAAAGGGCTTAAAAGGAGACTCATTATTTTTTGGGAGTCCTGAGGGTGAGATCAAGAGAGAAGAAGAATCATGCAAATGAGGCTCAAACTCATATTCAGGAAAGACTATAATGACTCCCGAGCCTACAGTGTTTTAGAGACGGCATGGACACCATAATGCAACCAGGACCTACTTAGGGCATCCATGTTCTAGTAAGATCTACCACCAATTTGTGACACTTCTAAAGCAGATATGATGGTTCTGTGTCACAACCTGATGGGATTGATAATATGGCAGAGGAAAAAGACATTGAGACACAAAAGTTGTGGTAATAACCTAACCTATATGCTCAAGTTGATTCTTGGAAAAAATTTCATGGACCGTCAAAATTTCCTCAAAACTCAAAAAAAGTGTCCCAATAACCGATCCAATCCCTCCCATATAACTCCTGAATCACTCTAAATGGTTTTTGGTATAAAGAAACTGATAAGGGAGGCCAAAAAAGTGACAAAAAGAGGCCAAAAAGTCTATAAATAGAAGCTAGCAGCTCATTATCACCATTGCTGATTTGAAAATTGACTCTGGAGCCAAAAGACCCCCTTTGATAAAAACAATGATTATGGGAGCTACAGTGGATGAAACGAACTTCTGCTTGGACCAAGTAAGTACAAAATCCCCTATCTAGCTATTCAATTCTTTCTTTTTTCTTTTGATTTCATTTTTTGGGTGGGTGTCAACCTTTAAAAGGTCGGCCCTAGGTCCATGCGGGCTGTCTCTAGACAGGCCGCGTGTACACTTGGGAAGAGTAAAGCCTGTCCACGTGTACACATGACTGTCACCTAGATAGCATGCATGGACCCCCTTTTGTAGACAAAAATTACTAAAGAGCACTCACTCACCCTCCTGAACTTTGTTGTGTTGGCAGGATGTATGTCCATTGGAGGGAAAGGGAGCATGAAGCAATTAGTGAGTTGGTTGCGGGAGATCCAAATGTCGTGGCCGCATTGATGCAATGTGGTTTGCTTAAGTTCTTCCTGTGTTTGTTTATGCGAGCGCAACCGAGGCTACTGAATGCCTTGGTTGACTTTTGGCACCCTGATGCAGAGGCCTTCATGCTAGAGGGGCAATCACTGGTGCCCACCACCGAGGATATCTAATTTTTGACTGGCCTCTCAAGGAGAGGGGACCCAGTCAATTTCAGGATGTTTCCAGTGGGGCCGCATAACATAGCAGAACTTATAGCTCTAGACTATGAGGCTGGGACAAACCGTTTGAGCTCCCAGGTGCCCATAAGTAAGATTACTAACCTATCGTTGCAAGCAATATTATTGCTTATTGGGCAGATTACTGGTTCAACAGCCTTGCATCAGGCATCTCACGCACAGATGAACTGTGCTATCCATTGCTTGAATGCAGAAATTTTTTACTGGAGTACACACTACTGGAGTGTATGAAGAGGAAATCGACAGATTGCGATCAGCAGACACAGAGGAACTTTGGGTTCAAGATGATTTTGTGTTCATTTTTTTTTGAGAGAGTTCTGAGCTTTGGTCTTCGAGAAGTGGTACGAGGACATTAGGCCTCTTTTCATGTTGTATGTAGATGGGCAGTATTACTAACACGATAGGGTGGTGGAAGGACCAATGAGTCCTTCAATGATGACTTTTTTGCATGGTTGTCACGGCAAATCCCTGTGATCGAGGATTACCCATATGCAGGGATATATTTTTCGAGAGATCCTGAGATACCCGTGCCTCCTGTTGAGGAGCAAGGGGAGATGGGTAAGTCTCCACCTTTGTAGTTTTTTTGTTGTATATGTAATTTTTATGTCATTTTTGTTATATATATCATTTTTTTTATGCCATAGTGTTTGATGGATATGCGTTTGTTGCATGAAGATGTGGGACTAGTGCGACCTACCGATTATGCATGGAACAAGCGTCGTCCTCGGCCAGAAGTCGTAGTTGTCGCTGCTGGGGGACCAACAGTAGAAGGAAACCTCCCAGCCGGGGAGGCTGAGAAAGTACTTATATGAGTTGAGCGAAACTTTACTGCACTCACTCGCATAGTCTCGATGGCAGAGATAGAGGACCTACCACCATCCATGCAGCCTCATGTAGTGGGGGCACCTCGGACGTGGGTCGGATTGTTTAGGCATTTAGCCCATGCTGTGGACCAATATAATAGGGCCCATAGGCCCTGAACCTATTTAGAGTTTTTACGTGCCACGAGCACTAGTATATATTTTTTGAGGGCATAATCCCTGTGACTCGTTATTGGTCCTATTTTTTGAGGCGCTTGCATCCATCTATGTACTCTGGTTACGTTATGATATTATATATGTTTTTTTGATCTTTTGTGTCTTATGGATTATGTGTGCAAAAATGTATTTACATGATTATGTCAAATGTTCTTTCATATGTGTGCAAGATGCCAATCTAAAATTTGATTAGCTAGAGTATCTGTAATTTGGTTTAATCTCCTAGG